>CANYBF012844888.1:0-10801 GCA_948192965.1 Dalechampia spathulata | reverse complement strand
TGAATTAACTTAATTAATAAAAACACTTCATCACTAAATATAATAAAATCTTCTAATCACTAAACAATACCCTTAGTATATAAATTCATCAACTTAAATAATCATGCATTTAACAATACTATAATAACAATCTCAATCAATCAATAATTCACATATCATAAAATGCAAATATGATATGTCTAAGGTATGCGCATGCGGATGCGACATATGACTTGTTATAATGGGTATGTGTAGTTACATTGTGCATGTAAATTACAACAAACATATTATTTATATACAAATATGCAATTTTCCAAGTTTTAGCCTTTATAATTTTGCTCTTCATATTTCATAACAGTAATGTCCCATCTTTGTTTGTCACCTAATCGTAAATGGATTATACTTGCAACATGAATAACACGTTTAGGAAATACTCTTTAATATCAATGTCATTCATAATCTTATCAAAGGAGAATTTCATAAAATAAATATAAGTACCATTGTCAAGGAAAAACTTCATAAAAAATTTTTAAATGACCCCATCAAGAATAAACCATAAAAAACATATAAATAGTCTTATCAAAAATAAATATTGAAAAAAGTTATAAACAATCTTATTGAGAATAAATCTCTGAAATAGTTATTAATAGCCTTATCGAAAATTAATCTCACAAAATAATTATAAATAGCCTCATCGAGAAGAAATCTCAAGAATAATTATAAATAGCCTCATTGAGAATAAATATCAAAAATAATTATAAATAACCTCATCAAGAATAAATCTCAAAAATAATTATAAATAGCCTCATCTAAAATAAATCTTGAAAATAATTATAAATAGCCTCATCGAGAATAAATCTTAAAAATAATTATAAATAGCCTCATCGAGAATAAATCTTAGAAAGTAAGCATGACATCACTATAATATCCTTCCTCATTCCTTCTTATATCATCCTACATGAATTGATGCATGAGCAACTCAATACCATCACGCATGTAAGGTATATTAATCCTATAATTGTATGTACCATTGGTCAAAACATCCAATTGCTTATCAAATTTCTTTCTTTCTTTTTCAATGATTTTGTGTTAATTTCAACTGTGCCATCACAACTTTGATCAATCCTTACTAGTATATCATTCTTATTCCATTTATTAATTAACATCAAAACAACTAGAAATTGCTTATATTTAATTATGTAGTAATTTAAAATATAACTTATCTAACATCCTTTATTTACTAACTTACATGTTTTGTAATAAGAGTACTTAGAATAATTAAACATAAACAACTCAAGTTATAACTTTCCCTTTACTAATTAACTTGTACTCATATTTATGGAATTGATAGATAATAAGCATAAACCTGTTTTGCTTTATCTTTATATCTATGGAATAAATGTAATGATTCTTTTGCTATTAAAGACAAATTCTTTAATGTTTAAATCAAATAAATCATATAAAATAGTTTAACCTTTAGGCTAGGTGATAGCTTTAATCCATTCTTAAACATAAGGTATTTAACAATCACCAAGAGCATAATAATTGCATACATATATGCACACTAGGTTGCATACCTAAAGTATAATTTATCTTTTCTTATAATCTCTCTTTTCATAGCATCCTTATGTGGATAATTGTCTCAATTAAACCTTGGAATAATCGTTGTTCAATCATTCATTCCCTTAAAAAAAAGGGCAACCATATAAGTATTTTACTTAACTCATCTAGCATTTTGACAGAGTAATAAAAAGGTTACCAACCAAATTCCAATCTACATTATTTGCGCAATTCTATTAACATTTGCTAAATTCTAAACGCATAACTAGCCTTGATCACTTCAAGATTCTGTAGTCAATTTAATCTGGCCAAATTCATATATCACCTACACGTTTATGCATAGATTGACTTGCAAGGCTTGGTATTGTCACCTAACTTGTTTCATTCAAGTTCATACTTACACGCATACACGAGTAATCCATTAGTTGCTGGTGTAGTGTATGAAGTTGGAGAGGAGGCACAGTCAAATACTTTTGGAAATGAAATTTATGCAGGAAACATTGTTGGACAGACTAAATTGTAATGATATATTCCATTTATCTCTTTGATAAGTTATGCAGGAATGCATGCTCTGGTTGTGCTTGAGACTAAAGAAATCATTGCCTAAATTAATGATTTAATGTGTTAATCATAAGGGCGACAAAAGTAAAAATGTATGGAAATTATAACCGTTGCATTCAATGAATTACCGTCAGGCTACTTACTAGTCTGAAACATAAACAGTTCCGCCAAATTCAAATACAAATTGCCTTTACTTATACTAACTTGCAGCTCACCATCTGCTTGTTCATGCATGAAATGCCATAAATCTTTATGTCTACTTGAGTACTTATGATTATGCGGTCCTGTAAATTTACAAGACTCACAAAGCCATATACTCGGCCCATCCCAAGTTCCTATGCCCTTATATATTGATTGTCTTGCAAGTCATTACGCATTTATTCTTTATGTAAACTAATGCAATTCATAGCTCCATATTTATTATGAGTTCCTAGTTTAAGACATCTTAGGACTCTTTTTACCTTGATATTTCAGTCAAGGTGTCGTATGTATATTGCTCAACTCTTTTCAACTCATGCGCGTCCTCTTCCCCTTAAGTACTCAATTGTATAATTAACTCTCTTATTCAACGCCAGCATTGCTTAAGAAAAGCATGTGATCTACTTATGTATATTTTATATGCTTTTAATGAGTTCAACTAATATTATCTTCATTCGCAGTTCTCAGATGTAGCCATGCATTTCTAATCTGAAAAGTTAGGCCAAAATTTCAGC
Organism: Dalechampia spathulata; assembly: GCA_948192965.1. Taxonomy (NCBI): domain Eukaryota; kingdom Viridiplantae; phylum Streptophyta; class Magnoliopsida; order Malpighiales; family Euphorbiaceae; genus Dalechampia; species Dalechampia spathulata. The sequence goes on along the minus strand of CANYBF012844888.1, from coordinate 7,988 downwards.
TTTATTTCATCTGTATGTTCACACATTTCTTGGAGAAATTAATTAAATTCCTCATGGTATCCCATGTCCGAATTGTTTTTCAAGCAAATATAGTCCAACAGTCTAATTAATCTATGCATTACTCAATTTATTAATTTCATATTTCATTGGACCATCAATTAGAACTGCTCGGTCAGCCCTTTAAAAAGAAGAAAATATTACATGTCTAAAACTTTACTAATATTCCAACATTCAATGGATGTAATTTATATCATATACCTGTTGGACCACATTTATACGCATGCCATTAACTTGATCAATATTATGCGCAACAAACATCACGTTTTGGCAGCGTTAACATTGATTTTTTTGTCACCCTTAAATCTCTTATGCTCCTAACGTACTTGGTCTCTCTGACAACTTCTTAAATATGGAATTTCATTCTACCATATCTTCTATACAATTTCTCAAGAATTTATGTTTATATTATCAACTCAATTTGAACATAAAGTTGGCGCAACCCAAACTATTCTCCCTTTTCTTGTTGTTACACCAGTCATGCGAACAACAATTATAAATCAATTACTTACTCACGCGAGAAGGCTCTTAATTTACCTGTTTCCATTTCCAAAATTTGTTTCTAATGCTTGGCAGCAAGCTCTGTTATCGGCAGTCACACCCTCTTCGCTACTCAAGTAACGAATTCCTTCTTCCTCCTCTTTCTACTCGTTCTTGACACTTCTAAGGAAATATGGTTTGGATATTTGTTTTCCTTAGTAAGAACTGTCAATTACCCGAAATGGGATAGTCACCAAGTCATTCCCACAGCCTCATCATTCCCCGAGCCAATATCACCTGCATTGCGGCAAAACCTTGTCTACTAGTGCATGAATTATCCCTTCCGCAAACTTTCTAAACTTGGTCAAATTTTATGCCAAATAGTATCCTTAGTCAACCTTAATACATGTTGATCAGCCCCTCATTTAATTCATTAAGTCTGCGTCTCTCTCAAACTTTATATATTGGATATATTTACTCATTAATACCACAATTATTTTAACAACTCTCTTATGCGACAAAACTAATGCTAGTGCTCACAAAATATTCCAATAATCTTAAAATTAACTCTTTTTAAACCTAACTTAAATCCAATTAATCACTAATCAATCTAGAAATAAAAATATCATTTAATTAATACAATAAACTTAAAACACAATTTCACATTGTTATTAACTCATCAAATTGGCTTGCGTGTCAATTTCCTACTCTTAAATTTTTATACCACTTATTTACCCTTAATTCATCAAAATGTTATTCTTGTATAGCTTCTTCATGCATTTACTAAAGTAATTACATTATTTTATATCAATCATTACATTACACGGGTATTAAATTCATTAATCCATCTCATAATCCTCTAAACTATTCTTGTAAGTCATGCAATAACTAATAAAAGCATGATAAATCTTATATGCACATGAGTGTTCAATAATGGTGGATGTGATAGTTCTAAGGTTTTGTAAATTTTTTAAAGTTATTAATGAAAAGTGATATATATTATATGATATATATGGTTGCATTATAGTATGAGCTAAAAAATTAGCTCTCATAGATAATATATATGATTGCAAAAAATGAGCTAAAAAATAAGCAAAGAAAAGAGTTGATAAATTAGCTTTCATTTCATATATATTAATGAAAAATAAGTTATAGTTACATAAATACAAAATATTGATAAAAATACAAACATTGTAAGTTATCATTTTGCTTGAACAAAAACATAATAACAACAAGGCTACAAGTTTGAGCAATTCACAACTAACAAAAATGATAGCTATAAGTTAACATTTTGCATGACCAAAAACATTGTTTCAACATGATTACATGTTGGAGCAATTGACATCTACCAAAACCAACAAATGACAACTCTATAATCTTTAGTATACTAAGCTTCCTTGTTTTTTTTGGATCATAAACCATCCTTTTATTATTGTAGTTATCTTGTTGTAATAGTAGGTCAGCCTTTCCATTGTAGTCTAGGTGCCTTAAATGGCAATATGATGCGTAAATGAATTCAAAGCCATCATTGTTTGTGAAGTCAATCTTCCTTGTGAAACTATTAAACAACATAGGAACATGCTTACTTATCCTTAATTCTTTTTCATTTAGAATTCGAAATCTCATATAAGATCTTCAATGGAATGTGACATTTGTTAACCTTGTATAATGATCATTTCAATAGGCATTCTTGGTTACAAGATTGTAAAATACTCATATCTGAAGCTTATAAAATAGTACATAGGATTTAAGTAACATTGATTTATCAAAAAAACATTTTTTGATGTAGATATACTTACATTGTATGTTGCTTGACCAATTGCATCATCAATGTAAAGCCAATGGTAGGTTGTTTTCTTTTATTTTTAGACTTCAATTTATGTCTTACATTTATTGTTTGTGATGTTGCTTGTCATACTCGATCAATGAAACATGCTTCATAGAATGATTAATAAATATTATGTCATTAGGAATTCATTAATCACCTTACAAAGGATACATAAATTTTTTTAATGAAATATATTTGGTCTTTAAGTTTAACTATAATTTTTATCACCTATGACTTTTGCATAATCACCTATTCATATAAACATGTATATTTACAAACTTTGGCAAGTTATTAAATAACAACACACGTTATTTATATAATATAAACAAGCCACTTACTGGGTAGTTTTAACATTATAACTTATATACAAATAAAAAATATTTTAATGTTATAACTATATATTGATAGTTGCATAACAAAATATTCGTTAGGAATACATTATACTACCAAAAGTGTATTCGAGGATCATACAAAACTTAGAGTATCTTGACCATATTGGTGCCTTATTGATTTGAACACCCTTCTGAACTACTTTGATTTACGTTTATCAAATGATGAATGTTGAGTATATAACTCAATAATGTATAATAATAAATGCATTATAAATAAAACTCAATTTTCCTTTTATAACAAATATATTTAATTAATAAAATAAATAATAAACAATCATAGTAATATATCATAGATAAAATTTTACAGCTAATAAAAATATATAATCAATAGTGAAATATCATTTAATATAATTCTTTGTCAATAGCTCTTCAAACCATACACCACTATCATCATTTCTTTATTATCATATCAATCTTTATTTTTGATTGTGCACAATCTATATTGGATATATTCTTAATCATGTATTTTCCTAATTTATCTTTATTTCCTTTAACTTTATATCATATCATTATATAAATATACTAGAAACTCCTTTATGTCTTTTTTTTTATAATATTGTAGACCCTGACTTTTCACCCGTATGCTACAACTTTAGATTTTCTTCAATTTAGCTTAGTATAGGTCTTTGATATTGATCCTGATTTGTACACATGCATGTTAGCCTCCCACAAGTGCTATTGACATACAGAGCATATTGCATTTTGCTTATGGAAGGTAGATCACATAACATCTATTACCTGATGTGCATAGTACATAGTACTATATGTTGAACATATTTAGTTGAGATGCATATGGTGCATGGCCTTTTCCTATGTAAATCTAACATGCTCCATATGTTACCATGTTATTTTAGTATAAATGAGGGCTATTAGGTATGGGCCACAAATCCCTAGGTATGTAGGGCACACATAGCTTCAAATTTTGATGTATGAAGTACATCATGCTACATGCTATGCATATAACCTTTTTTTTACATTATATGCTACATATATAACACTATATGCTATGTATATATCACCTTAAAATTTATAGAATCCCACATTGCTAATGTAATTTTGACAACTCACAATCCTTACCTAGAAATATAGCTCATATGCTTGTAGGAAAATGTTTGAATTTTATAAATTATGGCCAAACTCTACTAAAATCACTTCTCACTTAATTAAACACTTACTTAAGTTCTTAATTAGAATTAAAGACTAATTAATCCTCACTCAAATCTCTAAACATATTTTAGAATCAAGATTAATGCTTAATCATCTTTAGTAAGTATTGGAATGCCTCTTTCTTCATCTTTTCTCTTGATTTTCTTAATGGATTTATGATTCTGCATTGTTTTATGCTTGATTAGCTTTAATCATGAATATTACAATTGCATTCCTAGCTTTCTTGTAGCTAGAATGATTCATAACAATCACATATTTGCTTTAATTTAGGATTTTATTCATATTTTTGTTAAAAATTCATTTTCTTCCTATTTTGTATGCTATGTGTGGCATACCTCACCTTTTATGCTACACATATAGCCTATTTTTTTAGTACATGCTGCGTATGTCATGCTATATACTGCATACATAACTGCCAGATTTTCACAATTTCATGAATATTCACTCATTTTTAGTGCAATAATTTCCAATGATGCAAATAACCACCGCCCCTTGACTTAAGCTGCTCTTCCCTTCATTCAATTCAAGATTTTATGTCATATTACCTACTGTAGAGTGAATCAATAAATACCGTAGGTTTTATGGAAGATCAAGAAAAGATCAAGAAGGCATTTGGCTACTAAATTATATGGTACATTTGGCCAAAATCCTGTTGGAAATGCTCTCCTTCCATAATAATTTCTTTCCATATGGTATATCCCTCATAAGCTGAACAATATGCATTCCTATACTATATAATGGTACTATAAGAAATAGCCTAACCATATGGTTAAACTTTCAAATTTTATGCACATTCCTTATGGGATTTAACATAGATCTTATGCACAATGCAATAATTTATTAAATTCATTCTTCTATGAGTTTAGTTTTTGGGGAAAAATTTTTTTTAGTATTCAAACTAAGTATAATTAAGTTAGTTTTTAAGCTATAATCCATGCATTTTCTAGTGTTGTTTATCCTTACATTTATCATAACATTTAGTTCACAGCAAGCACAAGTTCCTTGCATGGAATTCACTAATATTTTAGGGTGTATAATCAATATGGATTCTCCGCTCTGATGTAATAATTATATGATTCCTAGCTAAGATATATTCATGTATTTCCACAGTTTTAGGTTGTTTCATACATAAGGTTATTCCAATATAATTTACTTGTGGTAGTACACATAATCTAGCACCGTATAATAGCCCTAACATACATGATAACATACATAAGGTTTATGGTGCAAGACCAGCATGGCCACTTGTGTTTATGCACAAATTTATGAGTTGCAATAGTCAAATTCCTAGCTATTTAAAATTTAAAGTTTGGCAGGTTATTTTGGTAATGAACCTACCTTAAAAATCAAGTCATTTAATTAGCATAATAAAACTATATATAACTTCTCATCAATCTATATTTCATTAATCGGCTGTATTTGCATATAAAATAATCTCATATTCATTTACAACCCATAACTATATTTAATTAAGGTACTAACTTAACTTCATATTAATTATTATATAACATCTACATTAATTTCCATTAATCTCTCACTTAGGCTCTCAACTCCTTCGTATAAGGTAAACATTAATTAATTCAATTATGGTAAATATTACACTTGGTCATAATTAAGTATAAATTGCTTAGTGGGTGTAACAATAGAGCTCCCAGTTGTTGCACTGGACTGTAAGCCTTAATATGAGAAACCCCAATGAATTGCATTTAATCCTGAGTGGATCATTCTTAATTCTCTAGTAAAGTTGTAAGCCTCAGCATGAGCATTCTACTAGCCTCAAAACAAGCATTCTACTAGCCTCAGTACAAGCATTCTACAAGCCTCAATATGAGCATTTCGCAAGCTTCAGTATAAGCATCGATCATGTATAATCTTTACCTTTGGATGGAAATTCATGATATGATTTGATAAGTTTTGCTTGTATTACTTTAAAATAATCCTAATCGGGGGGTAAGCTATAGACCTTAACTTTTCACTCGTACACTGTAACTTTGAATTTTCTTTGATTTGGCTTGGTACAGGTCTCCGATATTGATCTCAATTTACACATATGCATGTTAGTCTCTTACAAGTGCTTTGGATATGTGAAGCATGTTACATTTTACTTATGGAAGGTAGAGCACATAATATGCATTTCCTGATATGCAGAGCATATAGTGTTACATGCTGCATGCATTTAATTGAGATGCATATGGTGCATGGACTTTTCTCATGCAAATCTAACATTCTCTATATGTCACCATGTCATTTTGGAATCAATGAGGCCTATTGGGCATGAGGCGTACATCCCTAGGTGCCTAAAATATGAGGTGTACATAGCTCTAAATTTTGATGTGCGGAGCACATCCTACATATAGCCTTTTTCTACATTATATATTGCACATCTAGCACTATATGCTAAGTATATCATCTTAAAATTTACAGAATCCCACATTGCTAATATAATTCTTATAACCCACAGAATGCCTCTTCCTCCCTTTCTTCTCTTGATTTTCTTAATGGGTATATAATTTTGCATTATTTTATGCTTGATTGGCTTCAATCATGAATGTTACAGTTGCATCCTTAGCTTTCCCATACCTAGAATGACCCATAATAGTCACATATTCACTTAGATTTATGATTCTATTTTTATTTTTGCTTAAAAGCCCATTTTCTTCTCCTTCTACATATTATGTGTGGCACACATCACCTAATATGTGGCACACATCACCATTTATATTGCACATTTAGCCTATTTTTTCAATACATGCTACGCCTGTCATGGTATATATTATATCATAGCTTATCCCAATGTAACACGCTCTCGTAGAATAGTTAATAATTCCCTAGGCAAGAAAATCATTAAATATTCCATAAAGGATCTATAACTTTTTTTAAAAATAATTACAAAACTATATATAGTGAAACTAATACATAAATTGCATTCTCATTATATCATCAAACCATCATTCATTATATGTGCTCTGAATATGACATTAAACATGATATCTTAGTATTGATATTACACATAATAAAAGTATATCACACAAATGTTATTGCCATTAAGGTTAATTTAATAAGTTGCATATATATACAAACACATGATGGAGTATGTTACATTGGTCCCAAACTACTTCAAGATGGAGATTCTTTAGAATCATAGCCTCCTCTGACTGTAGACCGATCAACCTAAATTCTCACTTGAAGGTCCTAGTCTTGCATTTATCAAATGACAAACGCTGAGTATAAAACTCAGTGGTGCTATAAATGATTAAAAGATATAAATCCATATCATAAATATCACATCGAGGTCAAATCATAGCAATCCAACATTTAGCAACATCGTTGTATCATGTCATGCAATAATGGAAACAATTTCCATAAAGGAATATATTGTAACTTTTCCTGTATCAACAATACTCTGTACATATTGTGAGCACCGGTTTCTGCCGGGGCCCAGAGCGAGGCTTGCGAAAGTCACGGACCGGGGACCGCACTTGGAGCAAAAGCACAGTTTTCCTAAGGGGTTCCCTTAGGGAATGATACGGACTCGAAAGAGTCGCAAGGGAGTCGCCACCGGATGGTTCCGGATTGGTCCAACCGACCCATATCATGAGTGCTAGTTAAACCCTTCAGAGATTGGTTTCAGGTGGTGGAGATCTATTCTATGAGTTTCCAAAATCGATTTTACCATTTTAGTTGGGATTAATTGTCCTAAGCAGGCAAGCATGTGAGCATAAATATAAGCACACAGCATGTCATGTGAATTGGCGTTGCAAGGTTGCACGTAGAATGACATATAGAGCTATATGGCATTTAAATGGCATGGCATATGCATGTCATGTGATATAGCGATAAATGTAACATGGCATATGCATGACATGTGAGCGTGTATGACATATCATATGCATGATATGGCAATCCTAATATGTACGCGCATATTATGACAAATAGCGTATGGCGTTACGCGTTAACGTCTTGGGATTCATTTTAACGTTGGGCGTGTAGCGTATGCAATGCAATGCGTATGCATGAATAACATATCATATGCATGATATGTGAAGTGATGGATGTCATGGCAT
>CANYBF012844471.1:0-10008 GCA_948192965.1 Dalechampia spathulata | reverse complement strand
TCACACCAACCCCACAATGATTACAATAATACACAAAGAGCAAATGAGGAAACAAGCTTAAAACTTACTTGTAACTGGTGAGAATAGCTCAAGAACAGATGCTCTGTGATTGTATTTTCGTTAGCTAAAAAGATATGAAAGTAGTTCTTATGAAACTAGCCGTTTTTTAGACTTTAAAACCTAATTTCTAAGAGACGTACGGCTGTACAGTATTTGTACGCCCGTACGGATTCAAAACTAGCTGTTGGTAAATGCGAGGGAACTGTGGTACAGCCGTCCCATCACTTGGTACGCCTGTACCAACCTAAGTTTCCTGACAAACAAATTTTCCTGCGAGTTCGCGTACGACCGTACAACCCATTGGTACGCCCGTACCGAAATAGGATTACTGACAAACTAAATTCCTGTGAGTTAACGTACGGCCGTACCAACCAATGGTACGCCCGTACCAAAACCAATGAAACAATACACACTTGGTACGCCCAGCCGTGTGGTCGTACCACTTCACATACAACAGTTGGTACCCCATACCAAGAGTGGTACACCCGTACCAAATACAAAAACACTTAGAAAATTGCAAATAACTTAAATTGACTCACACGTGATACAACACTCAAAACCTAGGGTCTAACAATAAGCATTGAACTTTGTTACTTGTTTTAAAAATATCATTGAGGCTTGTTTATCAAAATTTATTACAAAAAATAATGAAAAATTAATTTATACATCCTCATATTTTTATAGTAATTTGATTCTTAATTTCAACATAATTAGTAATTGAAATAAAGAGCTTTATTATTGTTCATTTATTGTTTATAAATAACATCTTATATGATTTTTATGATATTTTCTGTATAATTTCATCAAAAATTTATTTTTTTCTATATATACATCCAAAAAAGTAGATTGCAAATTTTTTTGATAAATATTAAACAAATTATTCTAACAAATGCTTTTAATACATATTAGTATAGTACAATTAATAGATCAATATTTATATATATGTAATCACTTATGTGTAAAAGGATGTATCAGATTTATGCTCTTGATTATTAAATTTTCATAAATTTATAATCAAATTAAATCACACATTTTTATAAGCATTACTTCATTTTCATATTAGATTAAGAAATAATTTTTTTATTATTGTTAAGCCCAGGATTTTGATGTATATATTTTGTTTAAATCAATTTAAGTTAATTTCAAGTTAAAGTAAGATTTTTAGATGTGGTACGGGCTACCAATTTTGGTACGGGCATACCACTATTTTGTATTATGTGGTACAACCATATGGTTGATCATACCAAGTGGATTTGATTTTACTATGTCTAGTACGGGCGTACCATTATTATGTTCTGTGTGATACAGCTATATGGCTGACCATACCAAGCTAGCTTTAGTTTGTTGAGTTTTGTATGGGCATACCAAATGTTATGAAATCATGCGAAGCTTCAATACGGGCGTACCAAGTGAGTGATAGAGCCGTACCAAGCATTCACACTATATTTGAATTTTTCTAAAAGCTTTTGTACGGGCGTACCTAGTTTATGGTATGTTTTTGTGTATTGTTGTTTTTAAAGCAGTACGAGTGTACAGGTATCCGTACGGCCATACGCGCATCTGTAAAAAGTTTTTAAAAGTTTTCTAATGGATTTATTTCATAATATTGATAGCGCATTTACTTCTCTAATGGCTATTTTCTTTGTACAAAGCTTCTATACTGTTGTGAACTTCATTAACAAGTAAATTAACTTGTTAGAAACTCAATCTTGTGTTGTATACTCTCATTGTACTTCACTTTCACAACCTAAGTGTTAGTTATTATAATCTTGGGTTGGTGTGTGATTAATGCTTGGGGCATTATCTTGTAATTGAGAGTTTATTTATTATGAGATTGATATTGATTATAAAGGTTTGAGTGTGAGCTTGAAAAACACTAGGGTTGGGATTCTTGTTATGGAATCCTTTCTTGTATTGATTGAATTGGTTTAATGGAACCTTAAGTGGAAGACTTAGGAGAAGTGGATGTAGGTAAAGAGTTATTCCAAACCACTGTAAATAGAACGCATGTTGCCATACTTCTATAAGACTTTCATTTAGTATCAGAGACATTGGTGCTTATTGTTGCTAAGAAATAAAATTCTTGAGTTAAAGATCTTATGGCAACCAAAAATATTGAAAGCCAATCTTACACAAAACCCTCCTTCTTCGATGGCATGGACTACCCTTATTGGAAGCACAGAATGGAAGTGTTCTTAGAAAGTGATGGAGTATACTTATTCAATTTGATTGAGAATGGGTTTTCTTCACCAATAATTATGATTGATGGAGTCACAACTCTTAAGCCAAGGCAACTTAGACTATAGAGGAATTCAAGGCAAATGCATGGAATAAGAAGGCTATGAATATACTATATTATGCTATTAGCTGTGAGGAATACGGACGAGTTTCACATTATGTCATGGCAAAGTAAATGTAGGATACCTTGGAGACTCATCACGAAGGAACAAACCAAGTCTGAACCAAGAAGATTCAGCTGCTAACTCATCAATATGAGTTGTTTACCATGAAGGCGAATGAGTCAATTTTGAAAATGTACAACCGCATTATTATGATTACCAATGGATTGATGAAATTGGGCAAGATGTATCAGAAAGAAGACATCAATAACAAGATCTTATGGGTTATTCTGAAGAAGGACTGGGAGGCTAGAGTCACCTCCATTGAGGAAGTAAATGACCTATCAATTTTATCAACTAATGTACTGCTCGAGAAACTCCTCATATATGAGATCACCCTTAAGTGAGAGGTAGAGGATAATAAAATAAAAGGGATTATGCTTAAAGCTTTAAAAGAAGAAGATGCCTCTTTACAAAGTGAAGGAGAGATTGATGATGAAGTTGCCTCCTCTGCAAACAATTCAAAACGCTTCTCATGAAGAAAAAGAAGTTTGAGAAAGATGGCAAGAAGCCATTTGAGGCAAGAAGGGACCTGAACAGAAGAGATACATTTAGAAGAGGTCCAGCTATTTATTTTGAATACAATAGGTCAGGACATAAGAGGAATGAATGTCCTCACCTCAACAAGTCTTTCAAGGCATTAAAAAAGGAAGTTTTGAAGGCAACTTGGGATGATGATAGTGAAACCAATGAGCACGTATCCGGTGATAAAGGAGCAACAAACTTGTGCTTCATGGCATTCTTAGATGATGAGAAAGATGAGGTAATAAATTCTTCTCAATCATATTATAGTAATGATGATTATGATGATGATGATGATGAAAGTAATACCTTAGAAGAACTTCTAGGAAAGTATGAAAACTTAGCTAGGAAACATCAATCTCTTAGAAGTAAATATGCATGTATATCTAAAGAGAAAAATGATTTGCAAAAAGAATTTGACTCTTGTAGAACAAAGCTTGAAGGTTTTAAGAAAGAAAATAAAGCTTTAAAGGATGGAAATGCTAAGATTTTGAAAGAAAAAGGATTTGTTAAAAGACTATCTTTCAAGGTTTGAGCAACGAGGTGTTAAAATTGATTCCATTTTAAAACATAAAAAACTTAGTGATAACAAAGAAGGTATTGGTTTTAACCAAAATTCTTCCTATACCTCGAAGGGAACTATTTTTGTTAAAGCTTCCACCTTTACACAAAAATAAAAGGATTTCAAAAAGAAAAGTGTACCTACGACGAGATAAATGCATTTGTTTTTGATAGGTTTGCTTGAGTTCCAAGATAAGCGTCAACAAATGGTACCTTGATAGTTGATGTTCAAGGCACATGACCTAGAACACAAGCCTATTTTCAAACTTAGAGCATTTTGATGGAAGTAATGTCACCTTTGACAATAACACTAAAGGTAAGATAGTTGGAATTGGTAGAATTAATAAAGATTCCAACCTTTTAATTAATAAAGTTTTGCTAGTAGAGGGTTTAAAACATAACTTGCTTAATATAAGTCAACTTTGTAACAATGGTTACAAAGCTACTCAAACTAGTCCCAAATCACTCAAAATCACATTACCCACACTTATACTCTTGATTTTTGGTATGATTCTTCATGAATCTCAGGTTTTTATTTTTAAATTTCACTAGTTTATTCAATTTTCAATTGTATTTTCTTTTGAGATTTTAAGCCATTTTTAATCCCTTTTAGACCTAGGTTCTTTGGAGTAAAGTGCTTAAGATTATGTTTTTATATTGTAGTTTGAATTTCATTGATTTTCATGCAGGTCAAAATTTTGGGGTTTTTTCATTTTCTGTTGAATTGTTGTCGAAATTTTTTTTCAAAATTCTGCTTTTGTAAAAACTTTTGATTTTTTAGTATGTCAGCTCTCGAGTCGCGTGGTGGCTCTTTATCTCAGTGTAGAGGCAGGACCAAATGCACTATCCCTCTTGGTTCTGGCCCTCAAGCCAATACTTCTGCTCTTGCCATCCGACAATCTGTTTTGAGTGAGAAAGTCTTCTCTTACTCTCAATTTACGTGTTGATCTACACTCCACCAGGTCAAATTGGAGGTTGATATTCTATGATTTTTAACTAATGTTAGTTGGTCAAATTTCACCTTCATAGATAATCATTTCATTCAGTCAGTTGTACTCGAGTTCCTACAGATTTTAAGACTCGACATGTCATTTGATTGCTCCTTCTATCTTTTCAAAAAACTCTACAAACTCGCCCCTTCTGAGTTTGATGTTATCTTTGACTTCTTTACTAATGGCATTACTAATGCTAAATCTGTGGTCTTTGATCATAATATCTTCTAGAGGGATATTGCACTCGATACTCCTTTCCATCCTTTGAGACTTAAAGCCTCCTATCTTAAGTCTCCAGCTCTGTATTACTATCATCGACTAATCACCTATCTAATATTCGGGCGATCAGAGTCAAATGATACTGTTACAGACCCTGACCTGATTTTCTTACATTCCATGGTCATGGGCACCCCTATTCAGTCTGGGCACTAGCTTCATACCTCTCTTCATGAGGTCAACGTTTAGAAAGAGCCTGTTAGGGCTATTCTTTTTGGACCTATCATTCACCATCTCTGCCATCGGCTACATGCCTTTCCAGCTTCTCCTCTTACTCCAGGATCGAAAGGTCCTAATCTGAATATGTCATTCATTGAGCACTCCATGCTCCTTGAACATGATAGTGATTTTGAGTATTATGCTCACTTTGAGTGCATTAGAAGATGACTTGAGCATATTTTGGCGTTGGGTCTTCCCAATGACACTGTGGCTTTGTATGGATATAGAGCTATCATCGTCTGCAAGTACATACAGGTGCCTCTTCTCAAGGACACACTTGTTGAGTTACGTCTCCCCTCAGTTTCCCTACTACTGATGCCATACGCCAGGTGGCTTTGAGCCCCAAATGTTAGAAGCAGTCTCAGGGTGGATCCTTGTTTGCTACTATTCTTAATCTTGCTGCTTCTGCTACACCTGATCCAGTTGTTGTTGCTACTTCTCTTTCTATTGCTGATTTACTTACTCAGCAATTTGCGGTACTCAACATTAGACTTAATGGTTTTGAGCGATGCTTTGACTCTATTGACCAGCACCTGGATTAGCATATTATCAATTTTCAGGAGTTCCAGATAACTATAACTGCTACTCTCCAGTCCATCAGTGTCCTTTTAGATCCATTTATCCCTCCTCATAGTCCAAAATGATTGCTTTTGATATTATCAAAGGGGGAGATATTTTGGATAGATAGATGATTTTAGATATGTTTTGGATAGATAGATGATTTTAACGATGTTTTTATATTTTTTAGTTTTATTGACTTTATTGACTTTCATTGTATTTTTTGATCTTTTAGTTTATTTTGAGCATTGTATTCAGTTTATCTTATAATAAATGATATTTGATTATTATTCTTAATTATTTATGATTGTATTACTCTGATTATATCTTTTCTACTTTGGGCTTGATTGGTTATTGATAATTGATTGCATTAATTCTAAAACAAAGTGGGAGATTTTCAAATCAAATTTATTTGATTATGTATTTGCAAAATTAAACTTAAATTGATTGCCAACATTAAAAAGGGGGAGATTATTAGACCCAGGATTTTGATTTATGTATTTTGCTTAAATCAATTGAAGTTAATTTCAAGTTAAAGCAAGATTTTTGGATGTGGTATGGGCATACCAGTTTTGGTATGAGCGTACAACTACTTTGTATTATATGGTACAGTTATACGGTTGACCGTACCAAGTGGATTTGATTTTAATATGTTTGGTATTGGCGTACCATTATTGTGTTCTGTATGGTACGACCATACGGTTGACCATACCAAGTTGGCTTTGATTTGTTGAGTTTGGTACGGGCATACCAGTTTTAGTACGGGCGTACCAAATATTATGAAATCATACAAAGCTTTAGTATGAGTGTACCAAGTGATTGGTACGATCGTACCAAGCATTCACACTATATTTTAATTTTTTAAAAAGCTTTGGTATGGGCGTACTAATGGGTGGTATGGGTGTACCTAGCTTATGACATGTTTTGTGTATTGCTGTTTTTAAAGCAGTATGGGTGTATAGGTATCCGTACAGCCATACGTGCATCTACAACAAGTTTTTAAAAGCTTTCTAATGGATTTATTTCACAAGATTGATAGTGCATTTACTTCTTTAATGGCTATTTTCTTTATGTAAAGCTTCTATACTGCTGTGAACTTCATTAACAAGTAAGTTAACTTGTTAGAAACTCAATCTTGTGTTCTATACTCTCATTTTACTTTACTTTCATAACCTAAGTGTTGGTTATTGTAATCTTGGGATGGTGTGTGATTAATGCTTGGGGCATTATCTTGTAATTGAGAGTTTGTTTATTATGAGATTGATATTGATTGTAAAGGTTTGAGTATGAGGATTCTTATTATGGAATCCTTTGTTGTATTGATTGAATTGGTTTAGTGGAACCCTAAGTGGAAGACTTAGGAGAAGTGGATGTAGGTAAAGAGTTATGTTGAACCACTATAAATCGAACGCATATTGCCAAACATTTGCAGGACTTTCAATTATTTATATCTCTATTTCATAATTTTTTCGATTAACATTTTTCATGTATTTCTAAAAATGACTATAAATTGTTATTAAATTATAAAAACTATCATAAATATTAAGCAAAATATCATTTCTTAAACAAAAATTAAAATATGATGAAATATGAATTTTAATTATTACTTGGGTTAAAATTATTTGTAAAATAATGTAAAATTATTAGTTAAAATTACTTAGTGACCTTTTTGAAATGAGTAATAAAATTAATTGATCATTTTGATATAAAATAAAATAATATGGTGCTGACGTGGATAGTGACATGGTATTTAATGTGGTAAAAATTATAACTCCAATTGCTATGTCAGCAAATTTGATCAAAAATTTACGGTTGACTTGTCAATGAAACAAAAATAGAAATACAATGACCAAAAAGAAAAAATTAAAATTAAGTGACTAATTTGAAACAACCTTTATAATTTAATGATCACTCAAACTATTATCCCCTTCCCCCTGCCCAGCTTATTTTTTGACTTATAAGCTCTTAAATTACTTGAAACAAACATGTTTAGCTTATTTTAAAGCTCATAAGCTAGTTTAACCAACTTATAGGCCAAAACAAACACCCTTTAAAAAATATATCATCAAAGATGGGAAAGAAATGATTGACAAGATGATGATAGAGGATGTAGAAAAATAAATTGAAAAATATGGAGAAGAAATAAAAACTAAAAGAGAGGAGATTACATTTAATATATGAGAAATTTTTCTTTTCATTTTTTCTCTTTCGTCCAATACTTAATATCTTTTATAAAAATATCATTAATAAATAATTACATAAATAATTAAATCCCATAGAAGGCAACATAAATTATATAGCGGTTCGACATTAGCTTGCCTACATCCACTTACCCAAGCAAACAATTTTGGCTTTCACTATTCTTTCAAAAATATAGAAATTGACTCTTTGCAATAATCAAAATCTTAGTGTTTTCAAGGCTTACACCTAAACCTTTACAATCAAGATCAACTTACAATAAATCCTCTTAATTATAATAATTAATGCCAATTATTTGTTCTCACCAACCTAAAGTACAATACAAGTTCAAAGCTAAACCAGGAAGCTTGAGATAATCAATATATGAAGAGAGAGCATAAGGTAATTCAAGAAATCAAGTTACTTACTTGATAAAAGTGATTCTAAACATTAAAAATGCTTATCTCTCATTAGAGACCCGTTACACTATGCATTAAATGCATTTAGTATAACATCTTCATTTATTCTACCATAATAAATGAGCATATATTTTATGATTACTTGAACATACTCACTTGAAAAGTGTATTAAATGCATAAATGACATAATATTTATGAAAATTCTAAAAGATTCATGAATTGAAAAAATATGCATTTAGCATATATGTACGTATGATATTATTATCATTATAATACTATTGGTATATTAAGGTTTTTATGATTATAGTTATTATTCTTATTAGCAATAAGATTTTATTTATAGTTATTATAATTAATATGTAAACATGTGATATAATGTGAGTGGAACTATTTAATTATATACTTAATTAATTGTTTAGTAGGTTAATTATATATATATATATATATATTTGTATAATGTTATTGTCATATGTATTATTACATTGAAGAATTAGTTAGTGGAGAGGAAATAAATTGAATTAAGTAATGAAGGATAAGATTGCAAGGTGTCACCATATGATTGGTTAATTTCTTAAATAGTCAAAAATTGAGTCTTACATTGTTTAAAGAGGAAGCAAGTTAGTTTTCATTCCTTCTTTCATCATAACACATTTGGCTTCTTCTTCCTTCATTTCTATTGTATTCTAACATAAATAAAAATAACAATCCAAGGTGAGATCACATGAAAATTCAATTTTTATTCTTCCTTTGAGTTCTATGTGTTTGATGAATGACTCCTTTTATGCTTTCTTATTTGTTTGATGAGGAAGTGAATTGTTGTAGGGTTCTAATAATTGTATGTAAATAAAAGAATTGAAGTGTATAATGAAAGATAAGTAAGTTAAGTGATGAGTCTGATGTTATTTTGCAACCAAGTGGAATTTCTGTTTAGGCGTGTTTAATTGTGTAAATCCCTAACTTGTAACCCTTGATTTAGTTATTTTAGTTACTGTTTGAAGTGTGTGAAAGATTATTAATGGTGTTTCTAAAGTTTGATATGCTAAAAGGTTGATAGAAAGATGATTATATGTGTTGGTAACTTAAAAATTTAACTTGCTGCCTAATTTGGGAATATTTTGGGTTGCATTATTTTAGGGGACAAAAGTTTGTAGCCCTTGAGTTCGCATGAAAAAATAATTGAATATGATGTTGAGAGCAAGAAAATGAAGTTTGGTTGCATGTAAAATGAAATTATAATATGAAAATTTTAAGGTGTTTACAAAAGGGGGCAATATAGATGCATGCTTTGTGTAACTTGTTTTTAATGGAATTTAAGTGCATGATTCATAGTCATTTGGGTCTAAAGTTGTGTGTAGCATGTATATGCATGTGTACTTTTACTATGGTATGATTTTGGTAAGGGATTTTGAGGTTTAGGTTTAAATGACAAATTACAGAATTTATTCCCTTAGTCTCTATGGACTAGTATAGAGAGCAAGCAGGGGCATCAAACTCAGGGAATAGGTTTTTTAATCATTTATCTTGAATGAGGTTGTTGATTTCCAAGTCCTTGTAGTGTTTTGGAATTAATTAAGTGAGGATATGGTAATAAAGATAGCGTTGATCCTTGAATCTAAACTTAGCCAAATTTAATAAGAATATAGTTAAAACAAACCAATGAATGACATTTACATTTGTATCATATAACACTCTCATGCTTATATGATATTTACTCACATTATTTTCCATAGAATTGTCATTTTATAGATGCAAACATGAATAAATAAACTCATATGTCATTATGTTATTCTCAAGAAGTAGATTCCAACAATCTTTTAACTAGAG
>CANYBF012844388.1:0-26670 GCA_948192965.1 Dalechampia spathulata | reverse complement strand
GCCTATTTTTGTGTTTGTGTTTTTGATGATTTTAGCAGAAGGGTTGAATGCCTTTTATAGGCACTCATACGCGGTTTAGGCAGCCTGTTTATTCAACAAAATTAGGCTACCAACCAAAGAAAAATAAAATCAATAAAAGAGACCACCGAAAAACTTGAAATAGGCAGCCTTTTTCTTTGACTTGTGGATGTCCCTCCATGCATGAGGGACCCACACTAACATGATGAAGATAGAGTAGTGAATGATGACGATGGAAATAAAAAATGGTCGGCAGCAAGAAACTGTTGGCCGAAAAAGGCAACGTGAAAATGCCCAGCTCTGTTGGCAGCGTGACATTATTCACGACGAATATTGAACTTTCTGTGATTCTGGTAGATCATTACATAAGAAATAAAGAAAAGCATTATGGAACTAACAGCCAGATTTGGGTATCTATGCAAAAACCTTCGGAGGTTTTCACACCTGAGAATCGAGATCCACGTTCATGCACAGAACAGAGCACTTCTTAGTTTTCTGGAATTGAAGAAGCAAGCAAGGTTACTGCAAAAGGATATTTAATGAAAATTAATAAATAATTAACATGGGATCGAGGAAAGATGATAGTAATTAAGTAGTTATGTTCAATAGAGGTTTAATATGATTATTTTAACAAATATTTTCTTTAAATCTATCTGTTTCCTAATTATTTTAATTATTATTACAAGCATCTAATTATCAAAATCTTGTATTGCAACATAAACTTGAAATATATATTAAATTCAATATGTTTTTGTAATTAATTATATTATTTAATTATTGATATAAAGTTAATTCGATAATTTCAAATAAAACCATATTTTATCCTTTTTTAAAAAATTACCTTTATTATTACCTTAGGCTAGATAATTTATTTCAAAAGACTATAGAAATTCATAAAATTTCACCAATGAATGGAAGTCGGTTGTGGCAATTAATCATAGAAATAATAATAATAAAAAAAAACTATTCCTTTTCGGGATGAAAATAAATAAAATAAAATCCTTTATGGATAATTTCATCTGTAATCCCATTGAAGAGACAGTTAAGTATTTCAAAAGTTATTAATTAAAACTGTGTTTTTTTAATAATGTTTAACATTACAGTTTGAGTCAAAAAGAAAAAAGCTTGATGATGGCATGGATGGAAATGAAAGAAACCCTATAATTGGTAGGAAAGGAGGGGGGGGGGGGAGGAAGTTGGGTGTTTTTAATGGACTGGAGAAGAACAAAGAGGGGGCTTAGATAGTTTGTCACTTTGATTGCTGACAAGTCACCACTCACCATCGCTACCAGACAACCGAACTTAAAGACCGCTTTAACATTTGCTTAGTTTGTTAAGATGTTATCATTAAGCCTTTTAATTCTTAATTTTATTAAAGTCTAATTGAATCTTAACCTTTTTTAGATTGAGAAAGAGCGACGACACTCACTTGGGTGTAACCAGATTATTATGGTATTTCCTCACAGGACAAACAGTGCAAAGGTAAAGAAACGAAAAAAGAGAAAGAAAAATCTCCAACAACAACAAAAAAAAAAAAAAGGAAATTTGCAAATTAAAGCAAAAGGAATTCAGGAATCAGTTGGGCGTCAGAATTAAAGCTTAATTGCAGCTATCAAAATGGAGCTGATTCGTTTCCTTTGTCTTCCATTTTCCTCGATTTCAACCCACTTGTTTTATGGTTTGTTTTTCATGCTTCCTTCTTCTTCTTTTTTTTTTTTTTATAAAATTTTACTTCATTTTTCCTTGGTTTCGTGTTTTATGTGACTGTAATTAGCTCATGATTTTGATCTGCTGATCCTTTTAATCCCTGATTTACTGGTTTGATCTGCTAGCTATTTTCCTGTATAATTTCATGTTTTTTTTTTATTGGCTTATCTGGTTGGTTAGTTCTAGACATGAGATGAGAGTTCCGATTTTGTATAGTTGAAAACATTGCTAATTAGCAGAACCCATAACTAAACTGGAGAAATTGAAGCAACAAATGCCTTTGAATTTATGTATAGATATGTTTAAACAAGTCAATTTTCAGTATAGATGCATGTGTAGATTTGACAATGTTTAGCCTTCTTGGAATGTAATCACAGTTTTGCAATTTTCAGTATGATTGCTTGTAATCATTTGGCACCACATGGTTGCATTTCTGCCGTTACGTTTACCGTTGCTCATGTAAAATTCCCTCCTTTTGTATGTGGAATCTTAGATACTAAATTGCTCAGCGTATTGAATGCTTTCTTGTTCAAAGCTGATCTTGATCGCCACCCACCTATGGTGCAGGGATTTTAATCGTCACAGTCAAGTTTTCTCCCTGGAGATTTTGACTCCTTTATCTAGATCATTGTGCTCGGACAATTTCCTGTATCAATGAGAATTCAAAAGATTGGCCATCAGAGTTTGAGAAAAAGTAAAAATATTTCCTTATTAAATAGTGAGGACAAGGCAGGGGATGATGTTTCTTTCTTGGTGGCGGATTTGGAAGATGACTCTGATGACTGTGAGCTCACTGAGTTGAACTGTGAGCTTGGCATGCTGGAAGGTCAGCTATGCAGCATTCCATATGAACTTTATGATCTGCCAGATTTGAGGGAGATATTATCTTTAGACACATGGAATTATTGTTTAACAGAGGAGGAAAGATTCTATCTTTCAGATTACCTTCCGGATGTGGACCAGCAGACGTTTGGTTTGACCATGAAGGAACTTTTTGATGGTAGTAATCTGCATTTTGGGAATCCATTGGATGATTTCTTCCAACGATTGAGAGGCGGATTATATCCTCCAAAGGTGGCACAAGTCCGAGAAGCATTGCAATTTATGAGAAGGAGGAAATACTATCATTCTTTGAAATCTTACCACGAAAGGATGACACGAATGTTCATAGAAATGAGAAGGTTCTGGAATCAGTGGGATTCGAGCTCTACTGTTGAGGAAAGGATCTCTATGTGGACAAAAAGGAGAAAGCAAAGAGCCATTAAATTGCTGGATCTTAATAAATTTCCCAAGGATGACCAAACATTGGATGAGGAGATCATTTTGGACGTAAAGGAGATGAAGCCAGTGGAAATCAAGAGAGCAAAGAAGGATTTGCCTTCTCTGTCTACCAATCAAATGAAAGCTGTTGCTCCAAACTGCAGAGGAAAGGGGGTTTTAAAGATGAAGACATCTGGGAATGGCTTGTTACTAAACACCAATACAAAATCAGTCGACAGGGTTGTCTCTGAGCAATTTCGATCTGTGCCCAAGGGAGTATTGAAAATAGTACCTAAAGTTCCGCCTTTCTTACTGCAACAACCAGAAAATGTTTCAAGAGCACAACCAACATTTCCTATCAGGACCCAAGGTTTACCTGATTTGGAGTTGTCTTCACTGCCAGAATATTGGCAGTCTCCATACGAACCTGGCCTCTATGAACCATCATTTCTGAGGCAGAAGGTTGATGATAGCAGAGTTCATTTAACTCTGAACCAACAACCTCGGTGTTTCCTGAATCAGCAGGAAAGTGCCATGAGAAGCAAAAGTCACTCAGGAAGCTCTCCCCCTTCAGATGACATCACCGTTTTTCAACAAGACAATTTGTTTGCTGGTGATGAAAGAAGGGATCTTAATGAGGTAGATAGGCCACTAGTTGATCCAAGGTTTGCCAGGAGATACACCTTTGGTGGTGAACGTCTGTGGCTGAATTTGCACAAGGGAACTGAAGACTTTTCGCAGAGATCCCTGGAAACTTTCCCACTTGACATCCAACATCAACGGCATATAGCACTCATGAAAGAAAATCCTAGTATTTTCTATCCAAGAATCCCAGAAGCAGTTTACAGAACTTCAACCACTGATAATGGTCAGAAGGAGATGTTCATGGTGTCTTCTTCAAATCCAATGCGAGATATAAGTGCAGCATGTGGCAAGAGATCAGAGAAACTATCAAGTATATCCAGCGTTGCAGAGAGGTTTAAAGACGAACCTATGCTTCCCTTGACGTACAAGCGAAGGAAGGGCGTAGCCAAGGTTAAGTCATTAGACACCGGCAAGACTCTAATGGTGGGAGCTGATCCAAGTTGTAATCGACATATAGGAGGAGAGGGTGCAAAAGCAGAGAAGGTAAAATTCACAATATGGAAAGATATGCCTTTTAACAAGGAGCCTTGAAAATTCTCATCTTGGTCTAAAGCTGAGGTAGTAGTACTCTTATACGTATCACACACATATCATTTCTATGGTTATTCATGAGATCAATCTGTATTATAAGCTTGTCAAATGTGTAAATGGAAGTACAGCGGCAAAACAACAATTCCCATGTCGAGGATCATCCAATTGGGCGGCGCCTCTCTCTCTCTCTCTCTCTCTCTCTCGAGCTCTACATATATATATTATTCACGTTAGCTTGCACTTTCGATTTCTGGCCCTGCTAAATAATTTGGATCACTTCCCATTTCAGCCATAGTTGAAATGAATATTTCAGGATCTGGATGTAAACACCAGAGGCAATTTCACCGCCAAGTTATTATCAAATCATCAAACAAGCTTATGATCTGTCTCTCTCTCTCTTTCAATGAAGCGAAGCCATGATTGAACCATCAATCTAGTGGGATGAATGGAACCGAATTATCGGTGACCTATTAAGTTAAGCATGGTTTAGATATGAATATATGCGTTTAAATTTAATTCTTAACTATAAAATCATAATTTTTATAATATATTATAATTTTATAATATGAAAATTAAAATAGTAATAAATTAACTTGATCTAGTTTGACATTAATTTTTAGCCTTGACTTCCTTTATTAGTGAATGTATAGTTTTGTAATATTTTAGAAATAAATTGCAGTTTTTATAATTTATTATTTTGCATGGGGTGTAAACGTAAACTTCCGAAGGAAAACAGGGAAGGCTGGGTCAGGGCTATAGCCGAATTAGATTTGGGCCTAAATATGCTGTCGAATAATAATAGCCCCAGTTCATAATTTTCCTTATCCAATGATATGGAAGAGGGAAGCGAACACGCGTCACCAATGCTTCCAACCGCTAAGAGAATGTCCCTCACCCGCCAACCGCCAACTCTTTGTTCAAGCTTTTCAACTTCAGCTTCGGCCTTGTAAATGTCCCAAACTGGAAAACCAAAACACTTCATAAACTTTCCTGATTTCTCCAGGATCGATGTTATCTTTGCGAAATTTCACCGGCGCCAATGCATTAACATCATCCTCTTCGGTGCAACCGTCGCCTCCTCGCTCTCGCTTCTCATACCGTTTCGTGTCAAAATGCGCCTCTATCTCCACAATTCCTCCTCTCAAACTCGAGGAATTATCAGTCGAGGAATCGCGGGAGGCTTTAGAACTAAAGCAAAGTGATAGAAACGGTCAAGTTCCTGGCGATGGCCAAGAAGATGATGACAAGGGGATTTCGAAAATACGAGTTTCGAGGCAAAAGTATATACCGGTTTCCAAAGCAGAGCTTTTAGATGCGATTGTTTCCAAGTTTTTTGACTCTCAACGTAAAGATGAAGATGAAAATGATGCCGACCAGTTCCGGTTACTTTCTTCGTAAGTATTTATGGTTTTTCAAAACTCTGTTCTCGTTTTGCAGTCATGATTTTTTAACTAGGGGAGTGTTGAATTTTCAGGCGCTTGGATTCTATTATTCACGCTGAGCACAAAAGTATTTTAGAAGAAATGCGGACTGATTATTTCCTCACAAGTGATCAGGCGTCTGCCTGTTCATCAGATGGGAAATCTGAAGCTAGAGAAGACAGTTCTGATTCTGCTAATGATAGCATCAATGGCAATGAGACTGAATTTGATCCTCAATTAAATTTCAGTTATGGTTTGGATTTGAGGAATTTTTTAGGTTCTTCGGCTAAGATGATTGACAAGACTTGTTCTAATGGGGAGTCCAGGTTAGCTTGTTGTTCTTATTCGAGCTGCTATGTTTAGTTTCAAGTTGAGTGGCATTGTGTTTTTAACCACGCAATTACCCTTTACAGGCTTGCTGTTGCCACTCGTTTCCAGCGTGCTTTCTTGCAGCTTCTAAATAATGCTCAGTTTCAAGAACTATCTGCCCGCGATTTGATGTTAACATCTGCTTTGAATTCAGATTACCTCCTTACTTTGCCTATTTATGTGGATTGGAAGAAAGCATCTGAATCTAATGCAATTATATTCAGGTTAACTCATAAATGATGCTTTTAGTGCCACTTCATGATCATAAATTTTGGACTATTATAGATTGGTAACTGATACGTGCTGAACTAACAAGATTGGTTGGTTGTTTGTTCTAAACAAGCCATTGAACGAATGCTGATCTCTGTCAATTTCCTGATGTTTTTCTTTTCCTTGCAGGAGGGGCTATTCAACTGAGAGGCAAAAAGGTCTTATGATTGTTGAAAAACTGGATTACATACAATCCGTGCTTTTGCAAAGAATCTTCTTCCTTGTGTCAAAGCCACTGGGAAAAGTTGGCCAATGGATAAAACAGGTAATTGGCTTTCCTTGATTTATTGCTATTTGTTAGAAAGCCAGTGTGACATGTCAAAATATCTTTTTGAAATGGCCAAAGTCTGGATATCTTATACCAATTGAGGAAAATTAACAAATATGTTACTGAACTTGCTACTCATGTGTAAAATGACTCCATGAATTTGAATAAAGTGCTTGTTTGCTTAATGGATTGTTGAGCACGGATTAGGTCCAGCATTCCTTACAACAATTGCTCATGTGGTTCTTGATTTCATCACATGTTTTAGGTGATTTAGTCTGCATGTTATTATAGATTATTAGACTTCATATTCTTCTGCCGTGTTTTTCCTTGGGACAGGCAATCATGAATTCCTCTCAGACACAAGAAATACAAGATTGGTTCAAGAGAATGGCGCTTTGGCTTGAGGAACTGTCTCTATTTCGAAAATCATTTTCTGAGAATGAACAGGAATCCGATATTCCATTGGGAATTGACCAAATATCTGGCAGCGATGTTCCTATTTGGATTGCAGCACAAAGGGCAGTAAGCCGTTATGAAGGTTTTCTCTCGCCAGTGGGACCCCGTGGAAGGCTCCTTAATAAGTTGCTTACTTGGCTTGGATTTGTATCTCCTAAACCAGAGACACCATTTGAACTTGGCAGTGACAATAATGCTTCTGAACCTTATTTGAGGTTAATGGAATTTGGAATTATGCTCTTATTCTGTATCATTTATCTTCTCAAATCTAATGTAGATAATTTTTTGCATGACACAAAATTAGAAGGTTGGATTTGATATATTCCTTGTGCTGATACATTAATCGTACAAAAAAATTGTGTTACTTTCGTGTTGATTGCAGCCATTCATGACATAATCAATTATTCATGTTGTGTCTATCAGAGGTCCATTTGAATGTTTATGACCCATTATTATTTAAGTTGTCCTACTATCTTTTTTTTATCTTATACATTATTTGTGTCGATGTTGACCAATTTTCTTTATTTCAACTATGACCCATTTATTAAATAAATTAAATGTGTTTTGTTATGTTACACATGAAATAATTTGGTCATGTTTGGCTTTAGTTTTGATATCATAGTTACTGATCATGCCATGTCCATGATGATTGTAAAACTTGTTTCTATGTATATGGACGCAATCTACACTCAACTCTTCAACTTGAATTGTCACCTCTACTCAAATCTATCATCTATTTTTGTTTTTACGGTTTCATCATTCTAGCTGTAAAAGAATGATTTAGTCCCTAGGATGAACTAAAACTTGAGGGTTGATTTTGATATCATTTTTCACCACAGTTTAGTGTTAGAAGTCACTTTGATAAAGGACTTGTTGCCCAAATGGTGTATTCTATTTAGCATTGGGGGGGATGTGATGGAGGTAGGATGAAGGGAGGATAAGCTCTAGGTAGCCTTGTAAATCAGATAAATTGAGTAGTAACAGAAAATCAGAGATCTTTCTGGCATAAATGCTAATCCACTCAGGGCATTCTACATTTTTCAAATAAGGAATGAACTTTATGCTGAAATTATGAATATTATGCTTTGCATGGATTTGGTACTTCCATAAAGTATTAGAAGTCAACATTTTTAAAAAATAAATTTGCAAAAGCTAAGGTCAATTCTACATCCATGTCATCTTATAATATGCGTTCTTAACCATTGGTTCTTTGACTAGCCAAGTTAATGTCTGATACTTTGTGATAGACCACTATCACCTGAATCACCAGTAATAGAAGAACTGTTCACTCAGGCCAATTTTGTTATCAAGGATATCACTTAGTGATATATGGAGACCTGCGACAAGAAAGTACCGTGGAAATAATCTTTGGAAAATGTTAAAGACTTCATTTTCTATTCTTCTCTCACAGGCAGTCCTCCAGGTATCTATTGCAGATAAAATTCTCAACTTCTTTCAGCAATTCGTTTTGTAATGCAATAATTTTCAAAATATTCATGTGATAGTTTCTCCTTATGTTTTCCGTGCAAATATCCAAGCACCAAATATATAGCAGTATTATTATAGTTATACATGTAACTTCTCTTATGTGAGAGATCAACTACATAATGTTCTTGAACATCAGTCTCTTTCCTGATTAGGAACCTGCATTTGAAGAGTTAATTTTGCTTTATACCAATGAAGTTGCAGAAAGTGACACCCAGGATGACACCGAGGTTCCATCCTTGCAATTAAAAATTTATGAGAGGATTCCTATTCCAGATCTTCCAGTAAGTACTTTTAACAACTGAAACGTCTTTTTTTCCTTTCCTGATGGTTATGATTAGAGTATTTGACTGTAAACTTTCAAATTGTTGCTAAATTCTTTGCAGGTTATTTTTCCTCACAAAAAGCTCTCTTTCCGTATCATAGACACAGTATGTAAAACTTAAATATCTTACTATTACATTTCACGAAAAATCAAATCTTTATTACAAGTTTCATGTTATTGTGAACAATATAAGAAGTTTTAAAGCTGTGGCAGCATGTATGATTTCTATGATGGACATTGACAGGGTACCATTAATGTGTAGGTACGCTTGGATGCTGCCACTATATTGGGTCTTCTAGCATACTTCATCAATTACAAGTTTGAAGATATATTATCTTCCCCGTATGTATTTTCACGGTCAACATTGTTGATTCTATAAAGCCTGCATCACAATTTTTCATGTATATATATTAGAGGATATTTGGATTAGGATATGTATAATATAGTCAGAGGAGGAAAAAGGATCATTAGCTTTTAGCTTGTAGAACTTGATGTTATCTTTCTGCCACCTTTGTGTTAGCAACTCACTTGATACTTTGATAATATTAGGAGCTGATTCGATGTTTTCTTTTAACCTATTGTGCAGGTCAGCAATATTTCTGGATGTGATTGCCATCACTGCATTGATAATCTACGTGACCCGTGTGGCTTTGGGTTACAAACAGACATGGGATAGATATCAAGTGAGCCCAAAATCTCTGTACATTGCTCAAGCTTACTGTTGTATAAGTTTTGACTAACTATGATAATTAGTTTTAGTTAAATATATTCTATTTGTTTTATAATTTTCTTAAGAGATTCCATATTATTACAGCTACTTGTTAACAGGACGCTGTATGAGAAAACACTGGCAAGTGGCTTTGGCACAGTTCATTTTCTCCTGGATGCTTCCGAACAGCAACAAGTGAGAAACTTTATACATTCCTCCTATTATCATTCGTCATAGAATGAGCAGATATAGGCTTGTTTGAGTTTTAATTAACATTTTGCTAACATGAGAACTAGATCAGAAGGTTAATTCCAACATTAGAGATTTGTCGAGAATTCATGAATTAATCCTCGTCACACCATTTCAACAACAGAATGTACCTTCTCGATGATCCTCTCTCCCTTTAGTTGGTCATTGAGCTTAACTTGCATTACGTATTATATGTGTTCTGCAAGATATTATACTAATCGATTCTCGTCCTTGAAAACTATGTCATGCAGTACAAGGAAGCTATTTTAACCTATGCAATCCTGCTTAAAGCAAAGAATGGCCAGGTCTGCCTTTATATGCTTTCTTTTATTAAATAAGCTGCACTGGTACTGTGAGATTTTGCATTTGATCATATTGTGGTCAAAGATCACAATTGTGGATAGTGATTTGTTCACTTCCATCTTATCTCTGTCTTGTATTCTGTATGGATTAGTTAATATCCTTTTCCTTTTGAATTCGGTTATAAAGAATTTAGGATCAGGAAGATGCACAAGCCTACTTCATATCTAAACATGAATGAATTCTATGAGTTAGTTGAAATTCTAGATGCCATTCGGCAGTAAGTCAGATTTAGGTTTGAATTTTTATTTTTTTTTATTCTTTCTCAAAGGTTTTTTTTCGCTTTCCAAGTCGAAGTGATTACTGTCAACTAATTCTAGGAAAATACTAAAAACTTATTGTATTAATTGCGCTATCTACAGCTTCTAATCTCATCTCTGCCGGTGCGCTCTAGTAGAGAAATTAATTTTCTTTGTTCATAAAGCATTTTTCTTGCATTGTAGATCATCAGGAATAGTTGCTTCCTGCAGGTCACTTGTCGACGGAGTCTGGGTGATGAATGCGAGAGATTCATATACGATGCTTTCAAAGCCAAGGTAATGCCACCGAGCTTTTTCTTTTTTCATCTACGGCTGGCTCAGTCTGTTATGGTTAATAGTTGTGTTGGGATAAAAATTGCAGGTTGAAATACCAGTTGACAAGGCGGTGAACACATTGATTAGGCTTGGACTTGTTGTGGGAACACCCGTTGATGGAAGAATCAGACTGCAGGCTATTCCTTGTGGAAAGGCAGATCAGGCCCTTAAAGAGCGTTGGAATAGTTTGCTTGGTTAAAGATAATGATTCGTTCCAAAAGCTCCATCATATGGGTGTCATGGATGATTCTACCAAGAAACTATATCCGGAATCCAAGACTTATTGTTGGATGAGTAAATGAAACAACAACATCGTCTATCAAATGTCGCATGAAACAAGGAGAAGAAACTTGAAACATGGGGTTGATGGAAGATAAGAACTAAGTGAGATGACAATAGAAAAAGAAAAGAGTGGAAGTGAAAATAATGTTATATATGCAATTGAGTTATTATTTATTATTCCATCAAGATTCAAGACGATGGGTTTGGATCTTGGATTAATTATATAATTTTTCTGATTGCATAGATTTCCTTGCCACAACCATCTCAATTCCTGTTCAGATAAACTTTACTATAAAATGTTCAATACATGTAGAAGAAAATATACTCTTGAAATGGTAAGATGTTGTTGGGATATCTGTTTTCGTACCTTCAAGTCGGTACAAGCAGCTTTTGAACCAATACCTAATTGATGGTTGCGGTATAATTAAGGTAATGTATTAATTCATGATATCACATAATTTTTATGGGATGATTGAGGAGTTGATATGGAATAATTCAAACCAACAAGATATGTTAATGGATTGTATTGAGATTTAATTTATGTAATCGATGAATGTGGATGAAAGTGATAAATTCTCCTTGAATTAATCAAATTGTATTAACCTCAGGAGGAAATTACATACATCAAGGAAGTTTTTCCAGTCTTTTTAGAGTTCAAATCTGGACTCATTGACGAGGCAATTGTTCAAGTTCCTTTCTATCTTCGGTCTAATTGTTGACGTATAAATAATGTTAGTTTCACATGCATAATATTTCAACAAGTTTTAAATTTAGAATCCTTAAATTGTAATTACGCCACCGTAAGAATACGGGTCGCAACTGCAGTATAAGGGTATTGTTCGGACTAAGAGCGGCTAAGTACTAGCTATTGATTTTATCTATTATCTAGGCAAATCAATATTATAGTTTATTTAATTAACTGAAAGCATAAACCAACTACTAAATATATATAATTAAACCTAAGGTTGAACGATGATTGTTAGACCCTAGGTTTTGAGTATTATATCACGTGTGAGTCAATTTAAGTTATTTGTAATTTTCTAAGTGTTTTTGTGTTTGGTACGGGCGTACCACTCTTGGTACGGGCGTACCAACTATCGTATGTGGATGGTACGACCAGACAGCTAGGTATACCAAGTGTGTATTGTTTCATTGGTTTTGGTACGGGCGTACCATTGGTTGGTACGGCCGTACGTCAACTCGCAGGAATTTAGTTTGTCAGTAAACCTGCTTCGGTACGGGCGTACCAATGTGTGGTACGGGCGTACGCGAACTCGCAGGAAAATCTGTTTATCAGGAAACTTGGGTTGGTACGGGCGTTCCAAGTGATGGTACGGTCGTACCACAGTTCCCTCCCTTTTTCCAACGGCTAGTTTTAAATCCGTACGGGCGTACAAATACTGCACGGCCGTACGTGACTTAGAAATTAGGTTTTAAAGTCTGTAAAACGGCTAGTTTCATAACAACAACTTTTATACTTTCTTTGCTAACGAAAATATACTTGTAGAGCAATTGTTCTTGAGCTATTCTCATCTTTTACAAGTAAGTTTTGAGCTTATTTCTACATTTGCTCTTTATGTATTATTGTAATCTTTATGAGTTTGGTGTGAGATTAATTTATTGGGGATTATTGTATTTGAGTTGTGTGTGAGGATTGATATTGTAAAGGTTAGAGTGTAAGCCTTGAAAACACTGGGGATTGGATTCATTTGTGAATCCTTTGTTGTAATTGATTGAATTTTTAGTGGAACCCTAAGTAGAGACTTAGGAGAAAGTGGTTGTAGGCAAGAGTTAGCCGAACCACTATAAACCGCACGTGTTGCCAGCAATTGTAGGGATTTCAGTTATGATATGTCTACAAAAGAAAGACACTAGCTTAGCCAAATGGAGTACCAGCTTAGCCAAATGAAGATCAATAATAGAGATATTGTAGAGAAGATAGCAGTTCAAACACTGCAACAAGATTTTAATGCAGTGTTAAAGCTTAATTTGGAAAAAATATGCATATACGATGATAATGAATAGACTAAACTGAAGACGTACTGAGATATTTTTTATAGATGGATCATGAGGTACAAGGAAGACTTTCTTATATCGAGCATTATTGGCTAATCTAATATCAAAAGGAAATATAGCTCTACCAATAACAACTTCAGGTGTAGTAGCATAAATAATGTCAGGAGGAAGGATAACACACTCTATATTCAACATTTCATTCAATCTAACAAAAGTAAGATTATGTGATATATCGAAGTAAAGTGATTTAGTAATATTGTTACACAAAGCCAATATGATCATGTGGGATGAAGCACCAATGATCAAGAAATATGTGGTGAAGATAATTGATAGAATGCTTAAAGATATAATGAACAACAATGATCCATTTGATGGAAAAGTGATGGTATTTAGAGGTGACTTTATACAGGTATTGTCAATGGTCCCCAAAGGAACAAGGTAAGAAACAGTTAATGCAAATTTGGTAACATCATATCTTTGGAATAAAATAAAAGTGCTCAAATTGATAAATAACATGCGAGCTAGATTAGATGTAACATTTAGTGATTTCTTTTAAAGAGTGGTAGATGGAGAAAAGTCTATAACTCATAATGGAAACATAATCATACTAAATAAAATGGTGGTATAAAATGATGGAAAAGATTCATGCGAGAAGGCATTGATACAAAATGTATTTCTTGATTTTTTTGAGAGCTCGATATCATCATAATACATGGAAAATTGTACAATATTGACAACGAAGAATGAATATATGGATAAACTAAATCAGATGATAATAGATATATTCCCACTAGAAATAAACTGAATCATATGATAATAGATATGTTCCCACTAGAGACTCAAGTATACCTTAAATAAGTACATAATACTTAAATGGCAAATATTAATTTAAAATTATAAAAAATATTACTATGATAAAAAATTTGAAAAAATAAAATATAAAATTAATTACCAAATGACAGGTCAAAAAAGTCGTACTAATGTGCAGCGCACGTTATAAAACTCTAGTATAAATAAGACTACATGATAATATTATATTGATGATGATGTCGTTATATTAATTTTTCTAATAATCTAAATAATGTATTCAATTAAATATAATCCAAAGATTATATTTACCAAGATGTATAATATAATATATTACAATATTTAGATAACAAATTATTGTAATATATTTAATACCTTATTTTAAATTTTTGTAAAAATTAATTAAATTATTTTTAATTAAAAATTATAATTGATATTGAATTTTATATCCTGACTCTAATATTTGAAATTGTAATTTTTAATTTTAATATCTGATTTCTGATATATGATGTTTGAACTTTTATTCTAAATATTAATACTTTAATATTTATTTTATTTTCATTTTTAATCATATTATTTTTTTTAATTAATATAATTTAATTATAATATTGTATAACTTGATTTTTTATGAATATTAATATTTATTTATTTATTTATTAATAAAATTACTATAATATAGTTAAATGGATGAACACATATGTGTATTTAAAAATATACTATCATATCATGTGTTTACTTTTCAAATAGCATAATTAAAAATTATAACATAATAACTATAACATCTTAAACTTAATCATATCCTATTAAATATTAAATATCATCGGAGTGTTGAAGATGATAACCAAAATGAATAAGGTAAGGAAGATTTTAATTCAGATTAATAGCATATCAAATGTCCCGCCAGGAATTGAAACCTCTGGACATGATTACCTCGGAGACAGAAAAGGAATCCGTTTCCAGAACGAAAAAATGGATTCTTATCCTAAGATAGGTAACAGCTAGTTCGAACGCCCTGGCATGGCTGACAGGAATGAGGGCAACCGGAATTTCAAACAAGAAGAATGAAGACTCGACCCTGATAATCCCCACCAAAAGCTGCAATTCCTGCCTTTCCCAGGTCTGAATCAAAAGCAGCATTTGAGTTTATCTTTTAACACACCAGAGGACGAGAATGCCATGCAAATTGAACGTAATTGACGAGATGGCTTTTTAGGAATTCATGCATGAACAGATACAAAGAGCAAATGCGTTTATTTTATATAATGGAACGATATATATGTAGTAGCATAGACAAAGTTAAGGGAAAATGCATTTGCATCTATCTTCTATGTTCAAGCAAAGTATAATGCAGGTACAGCATGAAGAGGACTTTTTTTGCAAACAGTCAGACCATAATCTTCACTCATGTCCACATTCTCCGGGGCTTCACCGTCAGGCAGCTTCCAATCGAACCAACGCAAGAGATTAGCCATAATAAATTCTACTGATGTGATCCCAAATGACATGCCAGGGCAGACTCTTCGCCCACCACCAAACGGAATGAAGTGAAAGTCCCTGCCTTGGAAATCAATTTGATCAATCTTTTCAAACCTGTCAGGGAAGAAATCTCCTGGCCTGTCCCAGTCTTCGGGGTCGGTCTGAATGGCAAATGCATTGACATTGACTGTTGTTTTTGGAGGAATATAATAACCCTTAAATTCAAGGCTCGATGATGTTTCTCTAGGAACAAGAAGAGGAGCGGGAGGATGCAGTCTTAAGGTCTCTTTGATTACACATTTCAAGTAGTTCATTTGATCTACATCTGAAGATTCTATCTTTGGTTTCTCTCCTGCGATTCTTCTTACCTCTGCTTGTACTTTCCTCATCACGTCATGATTTTTTACGAGCTCTGTCATCATCCATTCCATCAATGTTTTAGTTGTCTCGGTTCCACCAACAAGCATATCCTGAAAAGTTCAAGAGACACAGTGAACTGTTAAGAAGAGCATTCTGGGAAAAAGATGCAGAGGAAAGTTACAGCTTTGAGGTTGATCATACCATTAAAATTGCTTTGGCGTTATCTCGACTAAGCTGAATGTCATGCATGCCATTGTTTTGAAGTTGGATAATTATTTGAGCGAAACTTCTCTTAGCAAACTGGTCATCGTCACTTTTGAAATTTCTATATTCTTCGTCAATCAGCTGATCAAGAAAAGCATCCATCTCCCTGGAAGTTGATTTCAGCCGTGA
The DNA here is from genome assembly GCA_948192965.1 of Dalechampia spathulata. NCBI lineage: Eukaryota > Viridiplantae > Streptophyta > Magnoliopsida > Malpighiales > Euphorbiaceae > Dalechampia > Dalechampia spathulata. The sequence continues at coordinate 10,688 of CANYBF012844388.1, read as the reverse complement.
AATTAAACCAGAAAGATAATCCATCCAACCCAGGAGTGGAATGGTATCCTGAAAACTGAATTCGTTGAATTGCACCATCATCCTTCTGATCACCTCTCCAAGCTTGGTTGTATGACCTTCCTCTAGAGCCTTCCGACCGAGAACACATCTTGAAACTATGTTGTTTGCGACAAAAAGCAGCATCTCACTAAGATTAACAGAAGATCTGGTCAGACATGCCCTTCGAATCTTATTAACCAGAACAGCGACCTCTTCTTCCCTGACAAACTGAAACGACTGCACCCTTTTGAGGCTGAAAAACTCAACCGTGCCAATCTTCCTGATTTGTCTCCAGAATTCACCGTAAGGAGAGAATGCCAAGTCTGTGCAGCCGTAGAGGAAAATACGTGCAGCTGTGCTTCTGGGACGGTTTGAGAAAATAATATCATGCGTCCTCATCATATCCCTAACTGCTTCTGCAGATGAAACAATAAGAGTTGGTGTTCGTCCCAAGTGCAGAAGCATTACAGGGCCATATTTCTTCGACAGGGCACGAAGAGCACGGTGCTGGAGTTTCCCCAGTTAGTGAATGTTTCCAATTATTGGTAGCTTCGGTGGGGAAGGAGGTAACTTGAGATTGCCTTTGCCAGCTATGGCAAGTTTACGAGAAAGAAAAACTACGGACAGGAAAACAAGAGAGAAGCAGAAGAAATTTGATAGAATTAGGCTACTCAGTTCGACGACCATATGCTGCAAACCAAACAAGGTAGCCATTTTGATTCAAACCCAGCACGAGGAACTAGCAGGCTGGGAGTTCACCTATATAACCGCAGGATCAAATGTAAAGACAAAAGTTTGGAGCCATTTAAAGAAGATAAACATCTAAAAAAACACAGTTGAGCGGTGGAATATTTCATCATAGCGCGGTGGAAAGCCAAACGCACAATTTGGACGTCACCTTTTTTTTACTCCCAAATTTCAATAATGTTTAAATTTATGTTAATTAATAAATAGCATTAAGTATTTATTCAGAAAGGCGAGCCTCCTGACTTTATAGCTTCATCATGTGTTTCTTAAATCGAACGATGGAATTTATATGAACTCTAAACAAAATACAAAGACAATTAATACAAGGTCCGTAAGCAAACAGTTTTCCATTTCCACTTCGGAATGAGTCCAGTTTTACACACAAGTAATGTTAGTAGACTAATGAATGCCTCACATTCGGAGGACGTGAGGTCCCTACGACAATTCCATGCCACAGCTATTTACATCCGCCTACTGCCCTTCGGTTGAGCGCTCTCAACATCTACATCTCGCCATTACCAGTCCTCCAACAAGACTTCAGGCTTAACCTTCATTGTAACCAGTCTGTGATAGTCACCTCCTTAGTTGGTCCCTTGAAAAAAAGGGATGCCTTAGGGCTTCTCGAGCTGTCAACCTATCCGATGGATCGTATCTAAGTAGTCCTTGCAAAACATGTATAAGATCTCCCGCCGAATGATCCACATGCTGCATTATTAGATTCTGCAAGATTGCGTAAAACAATTTTTCTAAGAAAAATACAATAAAACTGGTAAAGCACCCTTTCATGGTCGTTCTTTCAAAATCTAACGGATACAAACCTGAAGACGAGGGAGCTTCATAACAGCTTTAATACTTTCTCTCGAAGTCGCACCCTCAGGCCAGTCAAGTCTACCCCTTCTAAAATATTTTTCAGCATGCCGACTACCCACACAAAGAATATAAACATCATGTAAAACCAAAAAGCCATTCAAATGACATCAAGATTTGCTACAAGATGAAAAAATATCTTACGCTGTCCTCTTCAGTATATGTTGAGGAAGCGGCCCAAGCACGCGCTCCATCATTGCTAAGTGCTCCAAATTCTCATGTGTCTGGAATAATGCCTCCCCCTGACAAAAGTTTGCAGATTTGCCCACAATATTTCACATCAGAACATGCGACTAACAGAATTATCAAGAAACAGAAGGGTTGAATATGCAACAGAAGCTAGAAAAGATAAATCATTAGGCATACAGTGCATAGTTCCACCAAGATGCAACCAACGCTCCATATATCACACGGATAACTCCATCCAAGTCCTAAGAAATGGCATCAACATTACCTTCTGCCCAATCATGCAACACCCTATAAAATTTCCAATGTGAAAATAGCAAGGACACTAACCAAGAATGACTTCTGGTGCACGGTAGTGTCGAGTTGATACAATGTAGTTTTGGTCTTGACGCTCATAAGTGGTGCTACCAAAATCAATCACCTTAATGGCACTGGACTTTGGGATTCTTTTGAAATAGGAAGTGTCCTTTGGGGTTCGGGATGAGCCCTGCACAAAGTAAAATACAAGTTAATACAATAAGCATCCAAAAGAAATTACACATAATGCAATTTAAGTAGCAATGTGTGAAAAGAAATGTCATTACCTTGTATTCAGGAACCTTAACATAATCAGAAGAAACAAGAAGGATATTCTCCGGCTTCAAATCAGTATGAATCATCCGCAAGTCATGCATAACTGCAGCAACAAACAAAATATGAACATTAGCCATTACAATAACAACAAAAACCTTCAGCCTAATCTACATGACACAACATGCAATAGGACAGACTCTCAACCCCAACAAAGTCCCTAGTTCTCAAACTAGGAGGAGGCAACTCAGCTTTGCAAGACAACCACTGAGCATTAGCTTTAAGAATACGTCAAAGAACTCCACTCATGAAAGTAATGAAGTATGGATGCAGGTGTAAATTTATAAACAAACACCTTATATCACAATTTAATAATTCATAAAAGAATCAAGCAAGCAAGAAATAGAAAATCGTAAATATACACAGAGCTAGTAATTACTACACACATGCTATACATTCCAACAGTTGTCTTCCAATCTCACGGACAAGGTCTATGGGAAATGACCGATAATTGTTTTTGCGTAGAAAATCGTATAAGCTTGGTCCAAGCTTCTCAAACACCTGTTGAAACCAATTTACATTCATCCAAAGGCTTAACCCCCAAATTGTTAATTAATTGGGGAAATGAATCCATTACAAATCAGTTATATACTTACAATACAGATATGGTTACGATAGTCAAACCAGTTCCGTATTTGCACACAACTGCAAGGAATGAACCCATTTAACTTCCAACATAACATTTAACAAAGCTGGTCACAGGTTTTACCATTGCCAAAAAATTACTAAAGAAAAGATTAAGAAGTACCCACCGGTTGCCACCTTTATCATGTTTACCAAGCTGTTGCAGCACTTCAACCTCTATCATAGCAGCTTCACGATACTTTTTGACCCCACGTACAATTTTGATGGCAACCATCTCCTCTTTTTCCCTATCCCAGCATTCTAAAACCTGGCCAAATGTGCCTATACAAGCAGTAAACAGGTATAAAACACGTTAATGTTGAAAGACTGCTGACACAACCAAGAAAGATATGAACCATTCATGAAGAACATACCTTCACCCATTTTGCTGTGTATTTTATCTGCAAGCAATATGACAGAGCAAAAGAAGAGAGAGATTACTTAACTTGCAAAGGTAAAATACATGGACTCTATCTAATAAAAACGGTAATAAAGATTGCAAATACATAAATTTTTTAAAATGACTCTGCAGATACAAATGCAACAGAACAAGCATAAAACACGAGCTGGTAAGATATCCCATGCATAGCATTAGCTACTAATTTCAAGATATGTGCATCACAAACGCTCGCTACTTTGCTAATTAAAATTTGCATGGACAGTGATGTGAAAATTACAGCGAGAAGTTAAATTTTCTCCAAGCGCAAACATGTAATGGCCATCCTTGTCATCTTCCCGCCATGGGGGAGAACCATTTCGAGAAGCCACTCCTTTAATAAATAGAGAACTAGAGGTAGTAACAGTATGATCTGAGTTTGCTCCAGAAGGTGCATAGCTTGCTACATTCCCAACATCTTGTCCACAAAACATTCCTACCTGAGCCTACACACAGCCACTCATTTTATGTACCACTCAATAAGTTAAATCAAATAATTTTCTTTCACCTGATGCGTTCACAACCTATGCTGTCATTCCCTTTATGATTGGCAAAACCACATAAAACATAAAACAAAATATAATAGATTTCGCAAAATACAAGACTTGAGATATCATATCAGCAACAACACAGCAAGTACCTAACACTTGCACCAAATTCACGCACGCATACATGCTTTTTGGAAAATTAACAAAATCATTCCGAAAAACTTATCAGGATAAAATTTCATAAAACAAACAGATTTCTTAACATATTAAGACCAGCCGAGAAGCAAGACAATAACTAAAAACAAAAAAAGCATACACATATAACTTTTACCAAAATAATGAAAATATCATGAAAAGAGATTGTTTTCAAACAAACTTAACTAATTAGAAAAATTATATCCACGCATGATTTTAAGCACAGAAGACAGAAATAGTATTAAAAAGGCAACCTACTACTAGGAATGACAAGAAACATGACATATTAAAATTTTGGATATATAATGGAAGCCAAAATAACAGATCACCACAAAAGTTGAAACTTTTTGAATAAAAAACGATGAACAGGAAGGAAGTATTTAGATCTGTAACAAAAACAAGAAGAACAAGAACGCCAGAACCTTGATTAATTTATTTAAGATCAAAATCCAAACAAATTAGATCTAGATCTATCAACATAAACATATACGGCATATAATAGGAAAAAAAAAAGCTGACATCAAAAAGACAAAAGCTTATACCTTAGAGACCGCAGGTACGTCCCAGCCCAAACGCACCCTCTTTCGAGGTCGCCGATCCAGGTGCGTAAGGGGGAATTCTGTAACGCGTTCCATCTCCATGATAGAAAGTTCAGTCAAAGAAAAGATAAACCTAATATCCAAGAAAACGAGAAAAAATTTTGGGCGTTTTGACGAAAAACAACGAATGATAAGATGAGAGGATTTAACCGTGCAAAGGCCACCGAGGCTAACCCTAATTTAACCTGCAACAACCGTGTGAATGGCGGTTGAGGCGACGACTGGCCGTCCACGTGTCTTCATCTTAGCCGCTTACATTACGGGACACGTGTTTACAAGCTTTAAAAGCTTCTTTTGTTAACTATAGTTGGATTAGATTTCAACTACTGCAAGGAATGAAAATAAAAACATTAAGTTGGAATAGTGGTTAGGAGAAAGATAAATAAAAATCTAAATTTGATGTAATATAAAAACATAATTTTATTTCAATTGAAAATTAATTTTTATATATTTAAATTTTCAATAATTAACATAATTTTTATTTTTTAAAATTTATTATAAATCAAGTAAAAAAATGTATATGTTATAAATATTTAATGAAATAATTCGTATTTAGAAATAAATATATTATAAAAATTTATCAATAAAAATAAAATATGATTAGTCACATATCAAATATATCTTTGACATAAATTTTTATTATCTAATTAATTATAAATGAAAATTAATTAAAATATTTATCATCATAATTAATAAAATAAGGGAAATGGTGAAAATTTCTTAATTTCTAAAAGTAGAAAGAATTTTGTGTTTGGGCCGAACAAGAAGCACAGAATGTGAAGATGATCGGCTTACACATTTAAGTATGGACCCAAATGAAGATTGCTAAGAGTTTTGGGCCTAAAAGATTACCAACTTTTATCTCAAGCGGCAAGTACACGGGAATCAACTTTACATGTATACCAAGAAATAAGAAGGGATAATTACGATATTACCTAAATTATATAATTGGGTTTTCTAAAAATTCAGCCTAAAAAATTTTTCTTTCATCTTTCCCCAATTTTTTCTACACATACAGCATTCTCATTTTTTTTCAAGAATACTCACTTCTCATACTATTGCGTGAGTTTCTCATTTTCTCCAAATCATGCCTCATTTTCTCGCTGACGTAATCGATAGGTTCTTCCTTCTTTTATCTCCAATTTTCTTCACTTTCTTCACTACAAATAATTCATTTTTTATTTTCTTTCAAAAGATTACAATGAGAAAAAAAATATTGCTAATTCTAAAATCAAGAAATCGGGTTCTACGGGAAAAAAATTAGAAGATAATGTTAGATTTTCATCTCCTCAAGTTACCAAACATCTGATTCTTAAGAAGACAGTTTTAGCAATTGATTTGGTTCATACTGGGTTTTCAGAGAAACCCAAAAATTTAATATATTACAAGAAGTAGGGACTGGATGAGGCTCATACAAGGTGTGTTCTTTTACTTTTTATTAATTTTAAATTGATTGAAAGTGTTATTTGTTTTGGTTTAAATGATGTTATCACTATTTATTGTATTCAAATGTTATTTCCTCTTGCATGTTATATTCAAATGCTGTTTGCATTTAGATGTTGTTTCGTATTTCATGTTATTTTCAAATGCTGTTTGTTTACATGTTTGTTATTAGTATATTGTAGGTATACAAATGGTTTATATGTGATTTGCTGTTTATATTAACCCTTGTTTAGTTTATTTTATGTTATTATTAAATAGCTTATTCAACTCCTTTGATATCTTCTGGTTTTAGATATTTTTTTATTTTTCTTGTTTTCCACTTTTGTTATTGTCATGTTATCTTTTGGTTTACATGTGGTTTACATGTGTTTGACTATATTTTGTTTGATTTAAAATGATGTTATCATTATCAATATTTTTTCCTTGATTTCTTCTGTTTTGAGCACTGTTATATTTAAATGATATTTATTTTAAAATGTTGTTTCCTCTGTCATGTTATATTCAAATATTGTTTATTTATATGTCTGTTATTGGTATATTATAGATTTACGAACGGTTTACATACGGTTTACTTTTTGTGTTAACCTTTGTTTAGTTTATTTTATGTGGTTATTGAATAGTTTATTCGACTGGTTTGATATCTTAGGATTTTAGGTAGGTTTTTTCTTTTTTTCTCGTTTCACTTTGTTACTAACATCTTATGTTGAATTGTTTTTGTTTACATTTTGTGTTCTTAGTATACATATGATATACATGTGGTTTTACTATAGGTATACATATGGTATACTTCTGGTTTACATTTGGTTTACTTTGGCTTTGTTTATATTTTTAATGAACTTATTTGAGGTTTGTTTCTTGTTTATTTACAGGAATGAGATTTGTTGATTTCATCTAATAATTATTTTGGTGCGAAAATCAGTACATGCTTCAACATAGATATTGTTAGTGTGCTGAAGAAATGGTTAACAAATAGTTAATTACAAATTTTCAAGCAAAGTTGTTTTAGTCATTTTCTAGACATGTCATCATTTGTAATGCAACATTAGTTGATTCATTATCTTTATTGCGTGAAGCATTTGTTGAAAAACCTGATGAAGTTTGGATTAATATAAATAGGTTTAAATTGAAGTTTGGGATATATTATTATTTCTGCATTCTTTTCTCCTGTATGTTTTTCTTGTTGAATTAGAATTGTTGTTGTTTCTTTGTCAATAGTTGAGGAGTATTTTATCATTGCAGATCTGGTTTCCTGGGGGTATACATATGACATACTAGGGGTATATGATTGACTACGCATAAAATATTCAGCTGTTGGATGATAAATTCTGGATGTTTTGACAGCTGATACATAAGGGATATTTTGTAAAATCTTGCTTCTTTTTCTTTATTTTCATGTAGAACCTCCATGTAGCATCATTTTCTGCTTTTAATGGTAGATAATCTTCCTTCAATTGGTATAGCATCTCAAATATTGAATTCTGATTCTTCAATTATATTTGTTCTTCAATTGCTTTATTGTAAATTTCTGAATGAATATTGAGCTGGAATGGGGATGCCTTAAATTTGAAAATTGGTATAATTTTTTGATTTAATCCATTCACTATTATATTGAATTAATAATGAATTAATATTAGTATTGAATCTTGTATTTTCTTGCTATCTTTTGTTGATGTCTTCATGTCTTGCAGCAATCTCTTTTGTTAGCTGTTGCAGGTTCCTTGGATTAACTGTTTGAAGTTTCTTGTTGATTGATTTTGATCAATTACTGTTTGATTGAATTTCCTACTTGTTTTTTATGGAAGTTGGATGTTTTTGATGGAGGCTGGGTATTGTGCGCGTGTTTAATGGAGGATGTATGTTGATGTTTTTATGTTTTTAAATTATAATAGGTAGTTGTATTTAATAAAAAAGTTTTTTGATTTAGAAAATCTCATGAGATTCTCTTTTGATATTTTCTAATTTATCATGATAAATTAATATTATAAAAATTAGTATGTTTGCAAGAAAAAAATATAATTGGTAAACTTAAAAAAACACCAGATCAAGCGTCAATTTCAAAAATTTCCCAAATAAGAAAGAAAAATAAAAGGATAAGGTCCATAGGCATTACATGGTGAAATTTTTCCAACTTTACATGTGTCAAGTCCATCATGAGAAAGAATGTTACCTAATTTCATTATTTATCTATCTCGAGCAAAGAAATATAAAAAACCTTTAATATATCGTAAAGAAAAAACCATTTGAGAATCCTAAAAATTTATATTTAATTAAGTTTTGAATTCAATTTTATATATTTAGCCTTTTTAACTTTTTATTATATAATTCATAAACCTTTTTAATTAATTGATGGAATAGAATATGATTAAAAAAGTTCATGGTGTTAAATAGTTTAGGAACAAAAAGGAAAAAAAAAGAGAGAGAGAGACATTTTATATGCTAAAGAAAGGGGAAAAATTATGGTTAAAGAGCATATTACAATTTTTCAAGTAGAATCTTTATTTGTTTTTTTGTTGAAATTAATTGTGTCATAAATAATCAATTTGATCTTTCAATCGGTAGTCAAAACTATAAAATAATCTCAGATTAAGAAGAAACAAACGATAATATTGTATCTATTCTTACATATAAATAATTGATAATAATCTGTTAGCATATAAATAGAATTATTTTCATATGCATAAGAATTCAACAAGCTTTACATTTATAGTCCTTATTATTGTAATTATGTTATCGTAAAAATACGAATCGCAACTGTAATATAAAAGTATGGTTCTCTAAGACTGATGGTAGTCAAGTACTAGACATTAATTTTATCGATTATTGAGATTATAAAATGTTGAAATCATGAGATGGATCTATTAAACTAATTATATATCAAAGCTAAAGAACAATTTACAGATATTACATTGGTTATTAGGGATGGATGTATGAAAATCAAGTCAAAGCAGCTCATTAACGAATTTTGTTTAAATCTTAAAGCAATGTTCTATGTAAGAATCTTCCCTCCAGAAGATCAATACCTACTAAGGATGGACAAATAGACTGCTTCTGTGACTATGAAACCTATTTCAATGATTAGCTCGATAACTCACTTAAGCTTCCTAATTAAGCTAACTCCCACATCTAGGTAGTTAAAATTAGGTGTTTTCAAGTTTATTCAATTAAATTAATCCTTCTTCCAAAATGATCAACAGAACTAAGAATCATTCAATTATCAAAACAGGCCTCATTTCAATAATAGAATAAATATAATCATGAAACTCAACATAAAAACATGAAAATCAACTGAATCATTACTGAAGCTTAAAATTGTAGTCTCATAACATTCAACCTTTAAACCTTAATCAAGTCATTAAAAAGGAAAACTAAAATAAGGAAGCAAAGTAACAAATAGAAAATACAACCATAAATTCTGTTCAGTAAATTAAGAGAAGTAGAAAAGAGGTAAAACTACTAAGAACTTGAAATTAAACTCTGCTGCTGCTTCTTACTCTTGGTCTTCCAACTCACCCAATCTGGCTTTTTAGCAAGTCTTCTTGATGTCTTGATAAATCCCTGTTACAGAAATAGATTAAAAGTTAGTTATAATGATCTTAATCTCACAAACCCTAGCTTTTTCCCCTCTTGTTTTTCAAAACCTAATTTTATCTACTGCTATTGTCACGCCCAGCCCATACCTGGAGCAACATGCTCCCGTAGCATACACAATGATCTACTGTATGGCAAACCACTGTATACACTACAAGGGATAACTGTACATACATACAAATACACGTCGTATGGGGACCTCCTGTAGTATGGCAGAAATCTCCGTAAACAGAACCAAACATAACCCTGGATAACATACATTCTATTGAACGTACAAGCATATAACAACAGTATATTTATTAATATACAACGGTTCTGATTACATTATCCGTACAAAACCACCATAAAACTACAAATACATTACTGCCTCACTAAAACTATACAAGCTACAATACAATACTATAAAAGACACTATGCTCGGCTGCTCCAAACCACCTTGAGACGGGAATTCACTGTTGAATCCACCTCTCCGCTGACGACCGCAATCACTGCTCTGGGCCTTCTACCAGAGGCTCGGAACCTGCGTTCATCAATTGACAAACGCTGAGTCGAAGACTCAGTGGTACTAGCTAACATACGCATACACAACATAGTTAGGCATATCAAATCACAAGCAATCCATGTAATGTTATGCTTTCCTGTCTAAATTCTCTCTCCTCTTTCCCTTTTTCCCTCATTGTGCACAATGTATTTTATCATACTGGATCCCTATGTACCGGTACTCAACTCCCGAAGGAGGACAACTGTAATCCTTGGCCCGTAGGCCCTTTGTTATGCCTATGGTTCGAACCTCAACTCCCGTAGGAGGAATATTTCATACGATTCCATTATGGAATCCTGTAATAT
>CANYBF012843823.1:0-18816 GCA_948192965.1 Dalechampia spathulata | reverse complement strand
TACAGGATTCCATAATGGAATCGTATATTATATTTCCTCCTTCGGGAGTTGAGTCTCGAGACATAGGCATAATAAAAGGGCCTACGGGCCAAGATTACAGTTGTCCTCCTTCGGGAGTTGAGTACCGGTACATAGGGATCCAGTATGAAAATATATTGTGCACAACAAGGGAAAAAGGAAAGAGGGAAGAGAGTACAGTACAGGAAAAGAAAATGAGACAGCATAGCATTGCATCGTATTGCTTGTTACTTGACATGTTATCTATGTTTTATGTGTGTATGATAGCTAGTACTACTGAGTCTTCGACTCAGCGTTTATCAATTGATGAACGCAGGTTCCGAGCCTACGGTAGAAGGCTCAGAGCAGTGATTGCTAACGTCAGCGGAGAGGCAGATTCATCAGCGAATCCCTATCTCGAGGTGGTCTGGAGCAGCTGAGCATATTTTCTTTTTGTAACCTCGTATTGTAGCTTGTATATTTAAGAGAGGCACTAATGTATTTGTAGTTTGGTGGTGGTTTGTACGGTTATTGTAATCAAAATCTATGTATATTAATGAATATACTTGTTTATAGACATGTCCATTCAATTGAATGTATGATGTTATCCAGGGTTATGTTTGGTTATGTTTACTGATTTCACTGCCATACTATCTATTGTCCCCATACGACGTCCATTTATACATGTACAGGTATCCCTTGTAGTGTATACAGTGGTTTTCCATATGGAAGGTCATTGTGTATGCTACGGGAGCATGTTACTCCAGGTATGGGCTGGGCGTGACAAGCTATGCCTCTAACCCCAGTGCTCACTCTCTGAACTCGAACCTACATTCATCAAATGATAAATGCTGAGAATAAATCTTAGTGGTGCTAGGAACATATAACACATAACACACATACGCAAGCCAATCAGACAACAGACAGTCAAGCGTATGGCACACAGCCCGAATATCAATAGCACAAGCAATACCGGCAATCTCTGCCTAGCCACACAGTCGTGAATGACCCATAATACTATGCACTCACCCTCGGTTTTGTGCCTCTCGTACTCTTTTTGGGGAGCATCTCACTCTCGTATCATACTAATTAATATTGGCACCTCTCATACCAGTAGGAGCATCTCACCCCCTAATTAATAGATACCGATACATCCCGTACCTTTATATCGCCACCCTTATTTCATCCCCTCACCATGTTATGCTATGCCAACATTCATAATGCATGAACAAGCCATATAACAATCTGACAAGCCAAACATCCAATAATCACAAGGCACATTCCTTCCCGGAACCAAGAGCCACACATATGTTCCTTCTTGGAACCCATAGTTACAATCACAAGCATACACGGTATAAACAAGCACAACCAAAGGGGATTCACTCCCCAAGCATCAGTTCTAGACTGTACCAGGCCTTAGAACAAGAAGGAAAGCAATTAGGCATCTCACCCAATTAAACCTAACACAAACACCTTGCAAAGACCATAGCATAAACATAACTCACTAGCACAAACCTGTAGGGAAACCACTTCTAATGCCTATCCACGTATCTCACCTCCTAGCCTCACTAAACTAGCTTTCGCTCGCTCCTCGGCAACAAGGAAGGTTGTTTTCTTGGGGTTTGGGGCGGTTTAAAAGAGTTAAGGGGGATAAAACATAAGACAAAGGCGTAGGTTTATTTGTTAAAAAGGTAGATTTAAGTTGTGTACGGCCGTACCACCACCAGTACGCCCTCACCAACCTAAAAACCCTGATGCACCCAACCTCCTACGAGTTGTGGTACAGCCGTACCATCCTTTGGTACGCCTATACGACCACCACTCACCTGACAAACCTAAATTCTTGCGAGCACGTGTATGGCTGGACCATCCTCTGGTATGCCCGTACGGCCTCCAGGAGCCCTAGCCCCCTGACTTCCCCTACTCGGTACGACCGTACGAAGCCCCGTACGCCCGTACCACACTCTAAACTCCTCTCCTCACCCTCAAAATCACTCCCCAGCCACCTGAAATACCCACAACACAAACCAACCATGCATGCCATCATGCATACACCTCATATACATATAAATACGCATTCATCATGTCATCATTATGCATATACAGTCACAAAATATAGAGCAAATACGCAGGCAATCATACCAAAACATGTATACATACATGTATACATTCAAACAAGCATACATAAAAATACTCAAACTTCCAGAGGCTCAAATGTGGATGTGATAATACAACTGATAATACCAAGTTAGCTTTGATTTGTTGAGTTTGGTATAGGCGTACCAAATATTGTGAAAACATGATAAATGTTCAGTATAGGCGTACCAAGTGAGGGTATGGCTGTACCATGCATTCAGCCTATTTTTTGAAATGTTGTCAAAGCTACGGTACGGGCATACCAATATGTGGTACGGCCGCATCGAGCTCTCGGTAAAGTTTTTAGATTGAGATTTTAAAAGCGATACGAGCGTACAGGTATCCGTACGGTCATACACGCATCTATAGAAAGTTTTTAAAAGCTTTCTAACATATCTATTTTACAAGATTGGTGTTGTTATCACTTCTCAAATGGCTATTTTCTTTATGCAAAACTTCTATATTGTTGTAAACTTCATTAGCAAGTAAGTTAACTTATTACAAACTCAATATTGTATTGTATACTCTCATTGTACTTTACTTTCACAACCCAAGTGTTGGATATTGTAATCTTGGGTTGGTGTGTGATTAATGCTTGGGGCATTATCTTGTAATTGAGAATTTGTTTGTTGTGAGATTGATATTGATTGTAAAGGTTTGAGTGTGAGCCTGAAAATACTGGGGTTAAGATTCTTGTTGTGGAATCCTTTGTTATATTGATTGATTGGTTTAGTGGAACCCTAAGTGGAAGACTTAGAAGAAGTGGACGTAGGCAAAGAATTATGACGAACCACTATTAACCAAGTGGTTTCACAAAACTTTCACTATACAATCTAACTTCTTAGTACCTACCTAATTTGTTGAAGTCACATCTCAACTACGTATAGATTTGTAATCCTAGTGAAATTTATAGTCTCATATTATCTTAATTTATTAAATTGTTTCTTAGATAGGTATTTTTTATCACTTGTAGCTATACCTAAATTATGGGTGCTACCTAACTGTGCATCATCCATAATAAGGTATTTATTTATGTAGCCATTAGGTCTATTATGGATGTAACTAGTGGTTTTATAGAAGACACTCGTTCTACCTATTCACCATGTTTCGTTGGACCTTATCCAACTTCTTGCTAATACCAAATTATAAAGTACATCCCTACGATTTTCTCCATATTCTTCCTTAGTTATCACAATTTCACATTCTTCCTTAGTTGTCATAATTTTATCTACCATTTTTATTAACCCTATAATATAATTAACATGATCATACTAATCAATATCAGGTATATAACATTATTCCCACCTACCATACCTTATTTGGTGAACATGCTCTCATAAAATAATTAAACTCTTCCCACTAATGATATGTACTCTTTTTTATATACATATTTTACATCATGATTAATGTATAAATGTATGTATGTATATATGCGTGCATGTATGTATGTATATGTTTTTTTATGTATATATGTGTATGTCTTTGTATATACACACACATATATACATATGACAACTCATAAAACCTATCATCCATTTAAACAAATCATTCGAAGCTATTATATATATGCTTAGTATGTATAAACATCATTCTTCAAGCAAAGTATTACTCTCTATCAATATTAGATAATTAACACATAATATACATTTATTATCTATAAAATTTACATTGATTATTGCAAAAAAATATAGATACCCACTAAGAGTATGTTGCAAGCCCCAAACTACTTGTTTGAGGTTGTTTACAACTATCTACAATATTTTAATTACACTAATTCTCATTGATGTTAATGACATATGAGACTATCCTAACCTATGTTCATTAAAAGATAAACATTAAGTATAATATGGTGATGCTTAATAAAAGTGAATTATTGTATAAATGACATATTTAAATATAAATTGTAAAAGAAATAACTAATAAAAATAAATTATAGGAATATCATGATTTATGAGTAAGTCATTAAATTACTCTATATATTAACCCATAATCAAAACATGTTATATATGTCAATCATTAGCTAATCAGTTACTAAGTGCAAAATCATGTAGTAACCATATCAATATATCATTTTCTCAGTTTGCTTAACAAACAATATATTATAATATATTGCATGTAAATGAATGCAATCATGCATTACATTTTCCTAGGTACTCTGCTATTTTTATCATATTTAATTTTAATTTAATTGTGCATAATTTGTAATTATTAGATTCTAGATAAATTAATTCAACCTTTATTAGGTAAGAATTAAATAACTTAACTTACCAATATTACTAGGAAAGATTAAACAACTTAATTTACCCAATTTTATTGGGAAAAGACTAGGTAGCTCAACTAACCCAGTTTATATATCATAATGCTTTTTCTTCTTCTATAATATCATATTGATAAATTATAATACATGAATCAATCAATTGTTGTTAATATTATGTGTTCTTGTTATATTTTCATCTAGATAACAAAATGAACATGAATAAAATATCATATTCACATAGATAATATTGGACATCATAAACCATTCATGCTCCAACTTATGACCATTGTCTCACATTAACCTTAAATTATTTTATAATCAATATCATTTATCTATCATAGGCTATTATATACTATGCTTTTTGTCTATAGCCTCATCTGTTAAATATATTTATACAGTTAACAGTTATTAAGCATAAACTTATTTTTTCTTTTCCTTTGTCACATGATCGAGTAAGGATAACAATATCTCAATCTTTTATACATGTTACTTACATTTTTCTTAGTATTCTATTCATATAGATAACATAAACTTTCCATTCTCTTATTAGGCTTAAATTAATTCACCTAATTAAAATCCTTTCAAGCTAATTAAAAATTGATAGATTAATTAGTTAGTTAATTATAACCAGCTCAAATAATTAATTAGTTAATTAATTTGTAAAATCTTTTGGATTAGCTAAATATGCCTCATGATTTGATTACTTCATGGATTGCTATTAATAGTTAGAGAAGTCTTTACCACTATAACTATGACTAAACATGGTGAATAAAGATATGGGCAATGTGGAGCGGTTAATTGGAAGGCAGTTACTCAACATTGACTCAGATAAAAGGAATCAAGAAGACATGAGGAGGATCATCAATTAACACTCAAAAATGACAACATAAAAACTAAAAATCTCTCAACTTTAGCAACACTTTTTTTGGTTACTCAATTGCAATCCTTCAAGCATTGTTTCTTAATATTGTTCTTAATGCAAATACTACTTATTATTCATATAAATCAAATTTCCTTGGAGTTTCTTTCATTCTCTTCCTTTTTCTAGTTTATTTTCATATTTTTCTTATTTTTCCTTAAGCTTTTCAATAAAGCATCCAAGCACATGGTTCTAAGGAGCTTGAGAACTCACATCGCCTAGCGTATTTATTAAGGATTCAATCCTCTGGCATGCCTGCATTTAATTTTTCCAAATTTATGCCAAATAATTTTGGCAAGTCCAGTGGGACTCGTGTTCTCATGGCCCCAAAAACTCACAATGCTTTAGGCAAAGAAATTGTCGGGTCTCAGAATTCAGAGGAGGTTCCTACTACTGTAGGATTGGAAGAAATTTTTCCCACTGTTGAGGAGCAGGCTAACAAAACTTTATCCCCAAGAAGAATTCATGTAGAAATCTTGGGGGCACCAGTAAAGTTACATGAGAAAAATCTAGAGAAAATTATTGCTGTTGCTAAAAAAGTTGATATGTATTCTGAAGAATTCATGGTGAGATTAAGGAAGTTTGTAAGTGAGGCTTTAAAGGAGAGTATGGCCAGTGTAGCCGCTTCCTTGGGAAAAGTCATTGTGGAAGGTTTAGAGAAAATGAGTGTTAATATGAGTGATTTACGAAAGGAGATCTAACCTTCTAAATCCATGGATAATTTATGCTCCAACATAAATTAAGTGGTCAAAAAACTGAATATCCCTCACTCTCCATAATTTTTCTCAGTTGAAGAAATCAATCATATGCCTCATAAGTAGAAGTTATGTGGAGTACTTGGGGGGTAAGGAGTTACTGTTCACTAAAATAGAGAAGTCGGAGAGTCATCAAGGAAAGGTATCTTCCCCAGGAGGGAGAATAGTAGTAGGACCCTACAGGGTTGGGCAAATAGTAGACCACCTATGCTACCACATCATATTTTTGCTACCACCAACCCATATATACAACCGGACCAATATGACATGGAAGCACCTCTAGGCAGGGGCTCGGGGGACAGCATCCCAATTTTGAATAAGCCTATTCCACAGGCTTTTTTGGCTTGAGATGCCATCAATATAGATGCTGTAAGAGAGGTTGTGTCGGAGTTGTATGGGCTTGACCTAAGATGACTAAGCCATCTTGAATTTTATAAGCCATATCCAGATGCTATAGACAGCGATAATCCATATCCATGAGGCTATAAAATTCTTGATTTTGCTTTATTTTTGAGGGAAAATGAGCAATCCTTTGTAGAGCATGTGGCCAGGTTCACTATTCAATATGTGGAATTGGCAAACTATGATAATTTTGACTTTTCAAGTTACATCTATTTCCTAATTCCTTGATTAGTGTATCTTTCACCTGGTTCACCACGTTATCCAAGAATTCACTTTAAAATTAATAGAACTTAGAAAGGTAATTCCACACTCAATTTTTTAGGGCTGAGTCTGAGGTGTGTGTGGTTGAATTGTCAAGGGTCACTTAAAGGGCTGGTGAGAATGTTGATTCTTTTATTACCAGGTTTAAGAAAATGAGAAATAAATGTAAGGTTTTCCTACCAGAGGGAGAATTTATGAAGATGGCACAGAGAGGATTGGATATTAAACTTCATAAGAAGTTCCAAGGCATAGAGTTTAGAGATTTCTATGAGCTGGCTGTAAAAGTCTCAGAATATGAGGACTTACTGCAAGAAGAGAATAAAAAAAGAAAGACCATGGGGTCGTATTTTCAAGAAACAATGGAGCCTAATGTAGTAGTAGCCAATGTGATGAGTTTAGGTTCCTATATTTATCCTCCATTGGTAAAGAAGGTACCAAATTTATGGAAGAAGCATGCTACCTCTTCACAGTAGCCGGCGTATACCTTTGAAGTTACTAAAACAGAAGAAATATTTGATGTTTTACTGAAAGAGAATATGATTAAACTTTCTTCTGATCACAAGTTCCTAATGATAGAAGTGTTAAGAGGTAAGGATTATTACAAGTATCAATAAGAGAGTGAAAGAAGAGAGCCTTTTCCAACGATGGTGGATGAGGATCTTTTTTTTGATGCTGGTAGCTACTTCCATTACAAAATTATGCTCTTGGTTGAATGACAGTAGGTTCAAAAGGTAAATGAAAAAAAGAAAAGGCTAAATCTTGATAGACTGGAGATGCAGGAAAAACCTATGTTGGTTTCCTATGAAGATATTCATGGGGACCAAAGTGATTGAATATGAAAGGCCTCATAAGGCAGTTGTTTGGTAAAGGTTAGGAAAACCTTAGAATGTATGGAAAAGAAGGGATGAAGCCTCTACTTCATAGCAGAAGAAGCAACAAAAGAGAGTGAAAGAACAGAGCTAACCTAGGTTTGTGGTTCCTGCTCTCATTCCTGCAGGCAAATGGCATAAGTTATGCCATAAGAAGTTCCTTGAGCCTCTCACAAGGATATAAAAAAGAAGGTTGCAAAGAAAGAAAGCAATAGACATAAAGAGCTTTCAATCTAGAAATGAATAAAAGAAGAGATTAAAATTTAACCAAGTGGTTATTAAAGATGCTAAAGCAAAAGAAGAAGACACTGTTAGCTCAGAGACATATGAAAATAGTGGATCATTTATAGTTGGAGGTATTCTTGTTCCTTTAAATTCCATAACTAATGTGATAACCTTACCATGTGAGTTTATGCAAAGGAGAGAGGAGATTGAAGTTTTTGAGGTGCTTAAAGTTGGTATGGATACAATAGAATATTACACTAGAATCTCAATTTAGGTATCTCATCCTTAAAAGCCAAAGAGAGTTGTGTTTAAGAAGCCAGGTGAAGAAATGACTAAGCATATCAAGCCCCTTTACATCAAGGTGAATATGAATGGAAGACCTATGTTTATAGTACTTATGAATAATGGTTTAGCTATAAATATCATATCATCTACTATGATGCATAATCTATGATGCACTAAGGATGACTTGATTGAGACAAATATGCAAGTCTCAGCTTTTAATAGAGAGGTTTCGAAAACTTTGAGCATTTTACATATGGAACTTACAGTAAGATTAAGCACTTCATTGTCAGCTTTTTTCATTATTAATTATAGTGCAAAATATTAGGCTTTGTTAGGAAGAGACTGGATTCATACGAACTAGTGTATCCTATCTTCATTACATCAGTTTTTATTACTATGGAAAGGGAATAATGTGGAGATAGTATGGGCTGATGACAAGCCTTTTCAAGTAAATCCGGACATAATGGATGTTAGGTTTTATGATCCTCATTGTAGACCAATTAAGTTTTATAGAAGGAAGAACAATGGTAGACCTAAATTTGTCTATATATCAGAAGAAGATATGAGGTCCCTTCAGAAAAAGTCACAAGGAGAGTTGACACCTGTGGGCATCATGACTTATAGGCCAATGAACCCAATTGTGACCATAGAGGAGGTCAATGATTAAATACTCCCTAAAAGAAATAGTCACAACTACAGGGACTTTATGGAAGTGGGAGGTGCAGCATTTATTAGAGTAGTTGGAAGGAGAAAATGAAGGTGTCTATGGGGCAGAGGTGATTTTTGAAAATGAAGATGATGATATAAAAGTGGAGGAAATTTATATGGAAGATCTCAAGGAGGCCCCTTATAAATTTGAAGATGAAGGTCTAGTAGTGTTGGATCCATTAGAGGAAGTGAACTTGAGGTCATTAAATTCCTTGAGGATGATATACATTAGTTATACATTGAACAAAGATTTAAAGCAATAAATTATAGTTCTGTTAAAGGAGTTTAAAGACTGCTTTGCTTAGGATTATAATGAGATGACAGGTCTTAGTAGAGATATTATTGAGCATAGGTTGCCTATTAAACCTGAGTTCAAACCTCTTCAGCAGCCAGCCAGGAGGATGTCTAAGGAGGTGGAGCTCAAGGTGAAGGATAAACTTGAAAAGCTGCTCAAAGCTAAATTTGTAAGGCCTACAAGGTATGCTCAATGGCTTTCTAATATTATCCTTATTATCAAAAAGAATGGAAAATTATATGTTTGTATTGATTTCAGGGACCTCAATCTAGATACTCCTAAAGACGTATATGTGATGCTTGTAGTGGATATGTTGAGTGATGCTACTTCTAGGAATGAGTTGTTCTCATTCTTAGATGGTTTCTCTAGTTATAATCAAATCATGATTGTAGAGGAGGATACCTATAAAATAGCTTTCAGATGTTCAAGTTCGATTGAAACTTTTAGAGTAGCTTGTTATACCATTCGGTCTTAAAAATGTTGGGGTTGCCTATCAGTAAGCAATGAATGCTATTTTCTATGACATGATTAGGAAGATCTTAGAAGTACATATTGATGACATTGTGATTAAATTAAAGAAGGCTATGGAGCATATAAAGCATTTAAAAGGCTTTTAAAGGATGTGGATATACAAGCTGAAGCTTAATCCGATCAAATGTGCCTTTGAGGTTCATGAAGGTAATTTCCTTGGTTTTTTGGTTCATAGCAGGGTGTCGAGATAGATAGAAATAAAGCCAAAGAGTTAGGTAAGCTTAAGCTCCAACAAATAAAAAGGAGTTGTAGAGATTTTTGGGACAGATGAACTATCTAAGGTGATTTATATCCAACCTTGTATGAAGGACCAAGAGTTCTTTTATCTGTTAAAGTTGAAAGAGTCGTAAGAATTTAGATGAGAGGAAAAGCATCAGCTGGTTTTGAATAGGATAAAAGAATATCTTTTTAATCCTCTTGTCATAGTTCCCCCTAGAATAGGTATACCATTGAAGTTATACATCTCTGCCGATAGTGAATCTATGGGTTATCTGTTAGCTTAAGACGATTCCATGGGTCATGAGCAGATGATTTATTATCTTAGCAGGATTTTAACTATGAATAAGTAAAAGTATTCATAGATTGAGAGATTGTGTTTGGCATTATTTTTCGCATGTACTGAGCTCCTACAAATCTGATCAAGTTCATGTTAAATAGACCACTTATAACTGGCAAGGTAGGTAAATGGTGTTTAGCCCTTGTTGAATTTACTCTCATCTATTATCCCTAGAAATTGGTGAAAGAGTAGGCTTTAGCTAATCATCTGTCCACTGAGCCATAAAGTGATTCTTATGAACTCCCAATTTTTGGTATTCATAAACAGCCTTGGGACTTAAAGTTTAATGGTTTTAGCATAGAAAGTAGAGCAGGAACCAAAGTAGTCATTACCTCACCTAAAAGGATTAAGATAGCTTTGTTCTTCAGTTTAGAGTTTAGTTGTACCAACAATAAAGCAAAATATGAGGCCTTAGTCATTGGATTGGAGATTTTGTAAGAACTTGAGGCTAAAGAGATCATGATCATTAGTGACGTGCAACTAGTTCTTAAGTAGCTTTATGGTAAGTATAAATGTAGCAGTTTGTCACTGGCAGCTTATTTTACAGTAGCCGTATAATTACTTAGTCAATTTAAGGAGGTGTCATTCATGCATGTGCCAAAGAAGTCCAATTGGGAAGCTAATGAGCCAACACAGCTTGCCTCAAGACTGACTCAAGACTGAGAATGTCAGAGGAACGTACACATCAACTCATTATTATTGAGAAAATGAGTCACCCTTCCATCTTAGAACGAGGAATTCAGGTGAAAAGTTTGAATGTTGAGTTTAATTTGGCTAAAGATTGGAGAGTTAAATTTACAAATTACTTGGCAAACCCAGGAAAGAGGGTCCCGTATAGGGTGAAAATGCATGCATTAAATTATATTCTTCTTGAAGAGGAACTACATAGGAAAGGCTTTGATGGCATTATGCTAAGACATTTAGCTTTTCCAAAGGCCATGGAGGTCATAAAGCAAGTATATGAGGGATTACGTGGAGCTTATTAAGTAAGGGTCAAAATGAGATGACTGATTAGAAGACATGGTTATTTTTGGCCAATAATTTTAAAAGACTGTATTTCATATGCCAAGGGTTACACTCAATGCTAACAATATGGCAGCATTCAAAAAGTGCCTACAGATAAGCTATATTCAATAGTAAAACCATGACCTTTCGGCGGATGGGCTATTGACTTTATTGGTAAAATCCATCCTGCTTCTTCTAAAGGTTATTTATTTATTATTATTGCTACTGATTATTTCAACAAATGGGTGGAAGTTATGCCTATGAAGAAGGTGGAATAAAAAGATGTAATTCAGTTCATAAAAGAGAACTTGATTCACAAGTTTGGAATTCCATAGACCATCACTACAAACCAGGGAATGATGTTCACTGGAGAGGAAATACAGGATTTCATTGAAAATTATAGAATCAAGTTGATTAACTTAACCCCCCATTATACACAGGCAAACGAACAAGTTGAGGCATCTAACAAAATCTTGATTGGAATTCTGGAAAAGATGTTGGAGGAAAACCTGAGAGATTGGTACAGGATTCTGTTATAAACTTTATGGGCATATCACACCTCAAAGAGAAGTGCAACAGGTATCACTCCTTTTTCTTTAACATATGGTCATGATGCTATGTTACCATTAGAGGTGGTGGTACCTTCATTAAGAGTGGCAAAGCAAAATGGATTAAGCTCAGCTGAGTACACAGAGGCCATGTTAATAGAGTTAGAATGCACAGATGAAGTCAGAATTCAAGCTTATAATAGCATGATTACTTAGAAGAAGAAGGTTATTTTACCCCTAGGGATTAAGGGTCAAGAGTATGGTAAATGGTCCTCTAATTGGGAAGGTCCCTTTAAGATACTTCAGGTCCTAGAAAGGAACACATATTGACTCGCTAGTCTAGAAGGAGGTCCTCATAAAAGGTTCATTAATGGGAAATATTTGAAAAGATACTTCCCCACTTTATAGGAGTCATGCAGAAGAAAGCAGAGAAAGAATGAATGAGGTAATTTTGGCTCTAAGCCAATTCATGGCCTTAGATTGGTTATAGTTTAAATTTTTATAATATATTTATAATTATGAAAATTATGTATGTGGATGGTAGGCTAGACAGCCACTATCATTACTAAGAAGTAGGCCTCATGGCCACATTTGTTAGATTATTATTAATGAGGTTGGCCTTAAGCCACTTTTATTTTTATGTTTTATTTATTAGTTTAGGATAGTGATAATTATTAGTGAGAATAGACTCACAAAAAAGAGATTGCATGTATAAGCATTATATTATTTTAAAATCAGTCACATATTAGTATTCTCAACAAAAGAAGAAAGATACAGCCATACCTTAGTGCTGTCATTTAAAATTAGTGAACCTAGTAAGTAAAATGACATTTTATACTATACAATCAAACATTCATGGTTTAAGTGTTTGTGTGAAGTAATTGGTGAAAGCTGGGATAAACATCATACATATGGTCATCGACTAGGCATAATACAAAATGCATGTGGCTGTTGCTATAGTGAATAGAATGCAAAAATGCATCTAGAGCTGAAATAGAGATCCTTCATATCTGTACATAGATTGGAGTCAATCGAGCATCACTAAAGCCACTAGTGTTACTTGTAAAAGTTCAAAGTTAGTAATAAATTGAAGTGAGATAAGAAGAGAGTTATTCTTACCACTAGCTTCTTGAAGCTCCTCCCCGCTCAGCCCTTCAAGTTCCTTACTTGGTATGCTCTCGAACAGATCTATAGGGTCATCCTAACTTTCATCAAGGAGCCTGGTCTTGGCAAGTAAGCGCATATGACTAGATCATTTGGAGAGAGGTGCTAGAGATTTAGAAGTTAACTTCTATTTTTTTCAATGAAGGAATCACTGAACTGGAAGGAGGCCATTTTCCTTGACCTATAACATAACTCAAAGTCAAATTCAATTGAATTAGGATAATATATTTAATAAGAATGTCATACCCGTATATGAGACCCTGGTCGTTTGGTCCTTATGTATGTAAATGTGCATGTATGCGTATGTGTATGAGTAAGTGGATGTATGTGTATGTGTATTTATGTACCTATGTGCAATGAAATGTGATATTACTTCCTTGATTGTGAATGTCCTTGTGAATGCTGGCACATGGATATGATGATGTTGAGTGTATTGAGTGAGTGATGTGATATTGTGTTTGTAGACGCGTAGACACGTATTATTATGTTATAAGGATGGGATGTAAGGGTGTTGCCGCCTTATTGAGGTATCTCTGTAGTATAAGGGGTGAACACCGAGTTTAGCATGTTGTCAGGGAAGTTTTAGAAGTGGTTATACCTGATTGTGGGTTAGGTAATTCAGGAATGAGGTTAGGAAGAGTGGAAGAAAGAGGTTTGAGAGTGGTACGGGCATACGGATCACCATATAGGTGTACCAAAATAGGGGAATTGAGGGAGTTAGGCTCCTGGAGACCATACGGGCGTACCAAAGGATGGTCTGGCCGTACGTAAAGTCGCAGGAAATTGGGTTTGTCAGGTGAATTGTGGACGTACGGGCATACCATCCCTCGCAGGAAATTGTGTGCATCAGAAGTTTTAATTCGGTACGGGCGTACCAGGATCCGTACGATCGTACGTGACTTAAGTTTGACTATTTTAAAGATATTTCAAATGTTTTGACTCAGTTTTCTTTCACCCTTAACCCTCTTAAACCCTCTCAAAACATTCCTAAACATTAGAGTTTGAGTTTCTAGGCTTTAATCTTGTGCGAGAGTGATAGATTGAAGTGGTTCTCGACAGTGACAGGATTGACAGAAGTAGTTCAACTCCAGGTTTGTGCTATGTTTATATATGTGTTGGTTTGGTTTGTTCTTGCCTTGAGACCTATGGAAGGTCTAAGAATGCCGTTTCTTATTGGTATGCTAATGTTTGATGCATGTTATCATTTATCTATGATGAAATGAGGATATTTCATGAGTTAAACGTGCATAAGTACTTGTATGGCATGCATGGAGCTAAGGAAGGAAAAAGGAAAGAGAGTGATGAGAGCGGAGCTAGAAGCTCTGGGCATACTGGGTCAAATAATGATGGGATTCCTAATGGAATCATTTAGATTATTGCCCTCTTAAAAGAGAGATGAGTCTCGAGACCTACAGTAGGAAAAATGGTGCAAAGCACCATATTTTATATGCCTTCCTTCGGGAGATGAGTACTGGTACCTACAGGGACCTAGTATGTGTGAAAGGAATGTGCACAATTACAGGAAAACAAGAGTGAATGAGTGAAATGAGGATGAGGAAGAATGTAAGGCTTAGTTACATCTGCATTGTATATATATGAAGCATGCGCTATGATGATTTGTACGATGATGTTATTAATGGATTGAATGTTTGATATATGATGCTTACGATAGTTGCTGTGTATCGAGTTATACCTGTGTATTTGACTTATGTTTCTTTAGCACCACTGAGTTTATACTCAGCGTTTATCATTTGATGAACGTAGGTTCTACGCCCTTGGGAGAGCAGACCGACCAGTATTAGAGGTCGTCAGCAGAGAAGATCTTTCTCGAAGTGGTACAGGACCCTAGGGGCATACTCCGAATCATTTTTGCTAGAGTCGTTTTGTTAGTCCTAATGGCAATAGTCCTAATGGCAATAGTCATTCTGTATCTGTATAGGAATTATATGAACCTTATTGTATGACTGGTAACATATGTATATCATATAATTGAGTTATGTGCCAACATGAATTGCATGAATGAATGATTGAATATCCAAGGTACAACGTGTCTTATATATGTATGCTATATTGTTGCTTTCTTTCACCACTTATACAGGGACGTGTACCCATACGAACCTAGATAGTTTTTAGAGATGATGTGTCCCTTGTGGTATAAGCAGCAGTTCTTCCTTTGGGGAGGATTGATGCTTATGCTACGGGAGCATGTTACCCCAGGTATAGGCTGGGTGTGACATGTTTAAGTGGTATCATAGCTATGGTTTAGCTCGCTATGTAGCTTGTTTGCCAGTTAGGACTACTGCCAATGATTAACAGGGTATATATGGGGAGTTACCAGTCCTTATCACTGTTGACTATTATAAGTTATGTTATTATGGCACATGTTTGGTTTTATGATGGATCGGACTATTATAGTGGGTGAGGAAGGAGGGGATAACTTTAATCCCCAGGAGAGCAAGTCCGGTACAAGGGATAGGGTTAAGAGACAGTCGAGACAGGAGGAACAGAGGGGACCTAGTGAGAGAGCACCTTGGGTTGACAGAGCTGATGCTTCAACAGTTGATCCGATAGCAGCTCAATTTACTCAGTTTCTTCAGTATTTCTGGGCTCAGGGTCAGGCTATGCCTGTTACTCCAGCTCCACCTCCGCCAGCGCCAAGAGAGGAATATAAGTTAGATTTTGCCAAGTTGAGATCGTATGGTGCCATTGATTTTATGGGTACAACAGATCCATACAAAGCTGAAATGTGGTTAGAGAAGACATAGAGAGTTCTACGTCAGTTGAAGTGCCTCAAGGTGGCCAGGTTTGAGTATACGATTTCCCTCTTACAGGAAGATGCATACGAATAGTGGAAGACCATTCTGCAGAGTATGGCATACCATCCCGTGCTGACTTGGGATGACTTTCGAAGAGAGTTTCATTACAAATATGTGCCTATAACTTATACAGATCAGAGGTTAGATGAGTTTCTCCACCTGAAACAGGGAGACATGTTGGTTGCGGATTATAAGAGGGAGTTTACTAGGTTGGCCTATTATGCGACCAACATTCTGACTTTGAATTGTGAGAGATGTAAAAGATTTCAACAGATTTTGAATTTTCGGCTTCGAACATTGGTTCAGGGTTTTAACTACTCAGATTTTTTGGCATTGATGGCTAACGCCTTGAACCAAGAGTGGACAATATTAGAGGAGAATGCCCGCTCAGAGTTGTTGAGGAGATCATTTAGAGGTTCGAGTTCTTCATCGGGAAACCAGAAGAGAGGCAAGTTTTAAGGCTCCTTTTCCCCACGACCAGGTGATGTTAGAACTTTACCATCCCATTGAGTATAGAGTAGGAGACCCTCATCGCACAGCGATAATTCTAGTACGGGACCAGGTTTATGTCATACTTATGGTCGAGCACACCATGGGGCTTGTTGGATGGGTACCGACTTGTGTTATCATTATGGGAGAGTTGGTCACTATGCTAGGGAGTGTCTCGCACAATATGATACGCTTGTGCACACTGCACCAGAAGGGAGATCTTATCAGTAGGGTCTGATAGCTTGACCTAGTACTAGGAATTTCTGAGGTCCCGAGAGAGGCAGAGGCAGAGGGAGAAGCTAAGATGGAGGAGGCCGTGGCACTAGTCAAGGGTCTGTAAATCAAATGGTTGGGGCTCCAGCTTGAGTGTATAATTTGGTGCAACGGGATGATCAGCGTGCCTCAGATGTAGTGATCGGTAATGTTCTTATCTCTGGTCATGATGCATTGATTTTATTTAATCCCGGATCCTCACATTCTTACATTAATGAGGGATTTGTTTGATTACTTAATATACCATGCGAGGGATTAGGCTATGAGATAGCGGTATCGAGTCCTTTAAGAAGGGATATGGTAGTTGATAGGGTGTATCGATAATGTCCTTTATGTATAAATAATCTATGCTTCCTATCGGACTTGGTTGAGATGCCGTTTCATGAGTATGACATTATTTTGGGAATGGATTGGTTGGCTAAGTACAGAGCCATGATGGATTGCCATCAGAAGATAATGACTCTGCAATATCCAGAGCAGGGTATGATTGTGATCCGAGGGAATGTATCGTCAGTAATTGCTAGGGTGATTGCAGCTTTGGTAGCTCAAAAATTGTTAGCACAGGGTTACGACCCAATATTGGCATATGTAATAGACGTAAGACAGAGGGGAATACAGTTAATCAATATCCCGATGGTATATGATTTTCCAAATGTATTTCCAGAGGAATTACCAGAATTACCACCAGAAAGAGAAGTGGAATTCGAGATAGAGGTATTACCAGGTACCGAGCCAATCTCTATGACACCGTACCGTATGGCTCCACTGGAATTGAAAGAATTAAAGATATAGTTGCAAGAATTGCTTGATAGGTGTTTCATTAGACCGAGTGTATCACCATGGGGCACACCGGTCTTATTTATAAAGAAGAAAGATGGGACAATGAGAATGTGTATTGACTACAGGCAACTGAACAAGGTGACAATCAAGAATAAATACCCTTTGCCATGTATTGATGACCTGTTTGATCAGTTGAAGGGTGCCGCGATATTTTCCAAAATTGATTTAAGGTTGGTATACCACCAACTTTGGGTCAAAGGGGGGAGATAGCGAAGACATCTTTCCGGACTCGTTATGGTCATTATGAGTTTCTCATAATGCCATTTGGATTGATGATTGCACCGACAGCTTTTATGACCTTGATGAACATGGTATTTACAGATTATTTGGATCAATTCGTAGTCATGTTCATTGACGATATCTTGGTGTACTCAAAGACTCGGGATGATCATGACAGGCACTTGAGGTTAGTGTTGCAACGTTTATTGGAGAAACAGTTATATGGGAAACTGTCCAAGTGTGAGTGTTACACCCGTAGTTGAGACCTTAGTAGTTTGTACGCTAGTATACGGGTAGAGATTTGTATGCGTATGAGTTTTGTTATGCATTGATGATGTGTATTCGTGTATGTATGTATGTATGCTTGTACTTGTGATGGTATTATGTGACACTGTTGCCTTATTGGGAAGTGTGACTTCTCGGTTGGATGAGGGATAGTGATGTTGATGTGTTAGGATTGGTTTTGGAGTGTATTTTACAGGTTTCGGATGAGTTAGGGGCTTCGAATTAGGCATGTCCTGATTTTAGGCATGCGGTACGGGCGTACAGATATTCGTATGGGCGTACTGAGCTTGAGGGAACAGGGGAATTGAGGTCCTGGAGGTCGTACGGGCGTACCAGAGGGTTGTACGGCCGTACGTTAGCTCGCAGGAATTTAGGTTTGTCAGTAACTTTGGGGTCGTACGGGCGTACCAAATGTGGTACGGCCGTATCGAAGCTCGCAGGAAATTGTGTTTGTCAGGCTTTTTGGTTGGTATGGACGTATGCATATTTTGGTACGGTCGTACATGACTTTTAAGGTTGTTTTAAATGGATTAAACCTAGCTTTTTCATTATGTTTCTTTCTCCTTTTCTTTCCTAAAATCACCCTACACATTTCTAAACACTAGAACTCACCCTATCTTAGTGGTTTTGCGTCGTGAGAGCTTGGTTTAGCGCAAGTAGAAGTTCAGAGACTTGGCTAAGTGATAGCAGTAACTTCGGTCAGGTTAGTGCTAGTTTCTCTTGAGATGCTTTTTGCTTCTTTGATTGCTTTTAAGCCAAGTTTGGCTTAGTAAATGATGATTGGGGATTGAATTCCCGTATTTGCTTATGATTTGATGATATGAGCTTATAATTCATTTAGTTTCATGACTCTTGCTTGAGATTCCATTTGATACTCTCGCATGTTAGCATATTCATGGCATATGGGAGCGTGAATGCTAAGATAGAGCGAGAGAAAATGAGGAAAGGCATGCTGGATCATATATTACAGGATTCCATAAT
>CANYBF012843410.1:0-16464 GCA_948192965.1 Dalechampia spathulata | reverse complement strand
TCCCGCGGAGAGTTGTTTTGCAGGGACAAACCGGGGTTTTGACTTGATGGATTAGAGCTTGGACCCGGGACTCAATCGAGGCCCAATTCGGTGGACTTCCGACAAAATAATTCTGGAACGCTTGAAGATTTATTTTATTGTTATTCATTTAGTCGGGTTGTATTAAATACCCGAATTGTCTTTATTTTCTGCTTTATTTTTCTGCTTTATATTTCTGCTTTATTTCTGCTTTTTACTGCTTTCATACTTGCTACATGTCTTGCTTTCTTTATGCCATGAAAAGGACCTAAGTGAACTTCAACCTAATTGTATGTGATTTGCGCTTTTATTAAAACCGGATAAAGTGAAGATGATAATACGGAATACGAATAAAATCAAAATGTCGAACCCGTTCTTTGAAGAACTTCGGGCTGCTTTCCCTCAGCAGGAAGGCTCGGGTTTACATTTTCCTGGCTTGTTTAGTTGCTTAATTGAGTTGACTAGATTAGCCGGGTGGCGACTCCACTTTCTCGACGCGATCTGTCTAGTTCCTGTAGTAACTCAGGGGTCAATATTCGTGAGAGCAAGCACCGCGACATTTCACGCTGGAAAGCGTGCAGCATTCCCCGCGTCCGGGATGTGCTACTCTCACAATATGCTTCTTTTATCTAATCAATGTTAATGATTTTTTAGTATCAAATTATTTAGTACATTTTAAAGATTATATTAGCATGCATATTTTAATTTATTATTAATTTGATGTGGCTACTCATGTTTGAATAAATATTTAGGCTTATTTATGAAATGAAAATATTTTTATGTTAGTTCTTGTCTTTTGTAGTGGATGATTTATTTTCTTTCACTTTAAGTCATAAGTTTCCTTGACTTTATCAAGGCTATGGCATTTTCGTTAATAATGTTTATGATAAGAAATATGAGGAATTAATATAAATTTAACATTAAAAAACATGGAAGAGGAAATTCAATTAAAAAATCATGAATCTTATGATTTGATAATTCCAATTTCTAGTAGGAACTTAGTTATCACCAAATCATTCTTAACTATCCCAATTACCTAGATGGTAGCTCCAATATTCTCTATATTGACTTTATGTTAGTATACGTATGTTTATAGATCTTTATTATCAATAATACTACAGTTGCATATCATTTAAGTAGACCTAAACTAAAATTTGAAATGTCAGTAAGTTCATGATATAGTGAAAGGAGTTTTTATTGAAAAAGGTTCACATTAATAAGCATCCAACTGATATATTATCTAAAGTGATGACTTGAATTAAATATGAGTTTTATGTCAGGATACAAGATTATGCTTCAACTAATATTATGAGTAAACGTAATCCTTATGGATTATGGGAGATTATTGGCATATTATGCTTAATCCAACCTAAGATCATTTTATAATAATAATATATGTATACATGTATGTATAAGAAAGGATTCATATAACATAAGAATAAAAAAAAAAGAAGGGTTGAGAAATGGAGAAAGAAAAAGATTCAACCTTATGGAAAATAAAAGATTTGAGGCATTAAAATTTTATTTTTATCTATTTTTTATCATCTTTTATCAAGGTAATTCAATGAATGATAATTAATAATTACTTTAAGAAATTCTCTTTCAAGTGTTATAATGTTTTAGAATTATAAAGTTTGGTTAAAATTAGTATTTGAATAATTTATTAACTAAGTTTCTTGAAGGTTTGATCTTAGGAGTTTTATATCAATTTTTTATAGTGAATTTGATTCAAAGTTTAGGATCTGATTTTTACCCTCATACCAATGGTTTTTTACATTAAAAATTTAGTGTTTGTATATTATGGTTGTTTTGATTTCTTACCATTATTTAGTGTATGATCAACTTTGTTAATTTTCATAATTATGTCATAATAAATACATGTATACTCTATGGTATATAATAATGACTATATATATATATCTTATGTTATATATACATATGTGTAGGTAGCTCAAGCCTAAAACATCCAAGTGTAATACGATTGCTAAACTATTAATCATATCGCATGATTAATGATCTATGGATAAATGGATGTTAACGCAAAGTCAACACTAAAGAAAATGGAATCACCATTTGAGAAATATAAATGAGATACTTGAGAATGATTTGGTAAAAATTAGATTTGTGTAAAAAATCAAAATTACCAAATCACAAGATCATGAGTTAAAAATCCAATTTCCTCTTACATGATCTCTTATCATTATTACATGTAGATTATTAGAAAATTACATATGTAACACACTGGAAATAAATATGCATGAACATTACATACTATTAATGGAAAAATAAAAATGAATGCAACATTTAAGACATAAAAAAAGCATCTATATATAAATAAGAGTGTAAAGGAATAAAATATCATAGCCATAGCCTAATGAACCATGGAAACCTATGGCCTACAAACTCAAAAGAATAAACAATTTAAGAAAAATGCCATGCCCTAAGTTAAGCCTAGGAAACCCATGACTTATAATCCATTGAAAAGGAATAAAGAAAGAAAATACCATAATCTCAATTAGAGAAAACCCATAGTTCAAATTCTTAAAAATTTAAACAAACACACATATGCAAAGAAATTAAAAATAAGAAGGCAAGTATGCATGGATACAAGTGTGATAAAAATTACAACATTATCATGGATAGAAAAGTTCAAAATAGGGATTGATTGAACCAAATCAAGTGGAAAATCAATTCGTATCAAAGTTTAGACTAAGGTTGAAAAGCAGGAAAATTAATTTAAAAATCAAAATTAATTTGAAATTCGGATAAAATCGATATGTTGGATTAATTCAAAAATAGGTTTTGAATTAATAAAAATATGATAAGAGCTAGATTAATACAAAATCATATTTGAACTAGTATAAAATCTTGTTAAAATTGAAAATTTGTATTTTTAGTTTGAATTAATATATTAAATTTAAAAAGATGAACTGAATTAATTCAATTTAATTGAGTAAATATGAAATCTACAAAAAAGAAAGTTGGATTAATTCAATTAGGTTAAATTAATATGAAATTTGATTTGAAAATTAGATTAAATAGGATAGAAAATAAAATTTAAAAATGTCATTTGGGTTTGAAAATATTTTGAGGATGAGATTGGAAATGTGATCTTGATTCTATTAAATTTATTAGTTTAAACTTGAAAATCTATTAAGATTGAGAATTTAGATATGAAATTCAGATTCAAAGTTACAATTCAAATACAAGATTTAATCCTTTAAAATTCAAATTTAAAATTTGGTTTTAAATTTTGTTTAAGATAACATGAAATTTTAACTAAAACTTAATTTTAAATTTGAAAAGATGTCAACTCTTAATAAAAGATTTTACCAAAAAATCTAAAGAAATTTAATTTGAACAAATAAAAATATGAATTTTAACAATTCTGAATTGAAAATAAATCAAATATAACAAAATGATGAAGAATGTACCTAACATTCATTTATTATGAAGAATGAATAAATAAGTTGAAAGTTAAACATTCACCCTTAATCATACATCTATGGTTCCACTATGATGATTTTATGTTACGTATTACAATAAATTAGCTAAACATGAATTAATATGAATGAAAGCATGAATCATGAATTAAAAATGCATAAAAACTAATGCTAAATGAACTAAAAAATAAATAATCATCATAGAAAAATCAAACTCAATTTGGTGATTGTAGAATGAGGTCTTGCACTTATTGATTTGGGATGAACTAGCATGTAGCCAAATCATCTAGTTTTATAAATAATTGATTTAACATTGAGTCATTTTATAGGGGATTGAAATGGTGCTTAAATTGTATAGAAAATTTTATTATATTCTGATGACATTTAGGCCTTTATTTGGCCAAGTTAAAGTTTAGAAAGCAAGTAAAAAGTAAAAATCATTAGAAAATGGCAAACTTAATTCATATTCATAATCATTAAGCCAAAAATTAAATGAATAATATAAATTCAACTAGAAAATTATAAAAATTAAGGAAAAGTTACCCTTAAACATTCTTTTTCTTTATTTCTTGAGTATAAATCTAAATTAGCTTGAGAAAACTCTAAGGTTCTTAAAGAAAGTTGAAGAAATCGATGAAGAATAGAGAGAGCTTTCGAGAAATGTGGATCCATAAATGAACAAATAATCATTAAAGTTTATTCCCTATAAAGTAAATACATTATGTTAGTAATATGGAAAAATGATAGGTTTAAACTAGTCAGGACAATTCATATTAGGTAATATCAGATTGGGGGGGATGAGTAGAATTAGAGATAGATAGAAAAGCAAGGATATGGGCTTATGTAAGTAGGAAACATAAAATATCTATTCTAGTTCTATCATCCACTATAGGTTTGAATTGAGTTAATTCATGAACCAAAGTTCGGGATCACGAACCTTGGCCTAGTTCATAAATTGATAGCCTATGGTTTGGCATATTGATTTAAGCCTATCAAGCTGATTATCTTAGGTTAGGTCTAATGGGCTTGGCCTAACCTAGAAACCTTGCTTGACCAAGTTACAAAGCCTACTCTAGAACATAAGACTAGCCTAGTTATATGACATGGTTTGGACCAATAGCTTGATAGTTTAGGATTAAGCCTATAGATCTTCTTTTGTAAGCCATGGGTCACCTAGGAGTTTAATTGAGTTGTTGCTCTAATTGTTGGAATCAAAATTTTCAAGCCCTACACATTCAAAAGACCAAAGCTTTAAGTTTTGGTCCTAATAAAGCTTAAGCCATGTAAAAGTAATCTATGATCTATCCTTGCAATTGTTTTTTGTAAGTAAAAACATATTATTTTAAATGATGGAGTTTCTTAATGTCATCATTAAGTACATTATTTATCTTTATATCTTGCATTATTTTAGCATTTTTAAATTAGTAAGCACTTGTAAATTTTAATTTTGTATTTGTTCATTATGATTTAAGTTTTTGTACTTAGCAACCTTAAACATTGATACAAAGACATTTTCATATTTTTTTATGCATAATTCTATATTTCAAATCAATTGTAAATTCATATCCAATATAGTTTTAGATGTTAAAAGGATGCATTCTAAATTCAATATGATAAAATTTAAAATTATCTTGCATGGTATCAAGTTTTACCCTTCAAAAAATCTAGCAAAGTATCTTGCATACTAGCAAATTTCACCTTTTAAAAAAACTAACAAACACATATTGAAATCAAAATAGAGAACAATAAATAAAATTAATAAAGATTTTTTCTTATAAAATTAATTAAAAAGTAAATTTATTTCAATCTAAATACTAGTATTCATATAAATTTTTCTCCCAATAAAGTATTAATTTTATGTTATGTCAGACTAATAAAAATCATATTTTTGTTTTAATTATGCATGTATATATCTACATACATATGTACATATACATGTTTTACTTATTTTATTTTATATTTATATATATACACATACATTTAATTATATATATTGTTGTATAAAAATTATATTATCTTATTAGAAATATAATAAATAATAGGTAAAATAATTATTGTTAATTAGCAATGCATACATCTTTTGCATCTTTGAATAGTTTTACTCCTTTCTCAATACCTTACATCTAAATGAAAATTACATATACTCAAACTTATTATTATGGTTAAACACATTAGTAAAAAATATGAGCTTATTCATTTCATTTGTATCTTCTAAATACTTGTCAAGTTTTCCTTCATTAATTCCTTTAAATTTGACTTCTTTATCATTATTAACCTTCACTCATTTAATATATGAGATAAGTTATTTATCTTAGGGAAAAAATATATGAACTGACATGTAATGAATTAGGTATATGCCAAGCAAGCTCATAAAAATGTTCTAACATCTTCATTACTTTATTAATGTATACTCTAGAGCAACATGTAAAATTGTAATTTTATATTGAATATTTAATCAATAAAAAGGTTATTAGTAAGTGTAGTATTTCATATATATGTTTTACTTAAAGTATTAAAATAAATAATGAAATATAAGATATTGAAATAGTATAAGGAAATTCATAAAGAATTTATGAAATGAGATTCTTATTGTATGCAAATGTTCAATATTTAAATTATCATTGATCATAGTATTAATAAGATTTGATATTATTAATGCAGATAGATCAAGAGATGTTATACTTTCTTTTAAGGATGATTCTCGTTCATTATAACATGAGATGCCAAAATTAAATATATGGATGAACAATGTAGTACTGATTCATTAAAGACCTTGATAGTGAGATTTCATATAGATAATTGAACTACATTTATGAAATCATATCTCACTCATATCAGTAGTGCAAGTTTCCTTAAACTTGAGATATCAAGTTTATCTTAACTATGGATTGTTATGCTTTGACTCCTATGTTTTATTCTTCTTACGAGATGTTTATATCTTGGAGATTGGGTATAATATAAAGTGATTAAAGATATTTGTATATATAAAAAAAGATTCACCATCCCAAATTAATAGCAGGGGTTTATCTTGTTGATTCATGTAATAATCTTTTATTCAGAAATTTCTAACCAAAGTTGAATATCAAATAGTGAATATGCTTTATAAAAGTATTTTTTTAGGAATAATGATTATGGTACATGAAACATCATGTTTAAAGAATGATCTAACATATTTGATCATATATTGAATTGACATTTATCCATACTCAAACATAAAAGAAATAGTGGATGGTAAAAAGAGTTTACTACATTAGTATCTGATATGAAAGGGTTATGGTCAAACTATTGACCTTTTGACATTTAGATAATCAAGATGTGTAACTAGAAATTATTCTTGATTTACATAAAAGATTATTAAATGATATTTAATAATGTTTTGATATATTTCAAACATGTCAAGAACCCAAAAGGTTGCATATTAAAAGTGAAGGAATTAGGATCTAGAATTGAATATCAAAATAATATGAGTATTATTTCATGATTATGATATAATTTGGATATTTTATGTCTATAAGATAGATCATGAAAAAAAATTCAATTTAGTACCCTAATCATGTAAATCAAACATGTGTAGCTCTAGATACATAGGAAATACGATAGCATGTGCAATGCATATAACATGTGCATGTACATGCCTTATACATGCATCTTCTATAGGAAGGAGGAAGCCCATGATTGTCATGTGTTCATTAAAAGGAAGGAGGAAGAACGTGCAAGTCACATGCTAATTAGGCATATGCCATGCACATGTGTATGACATATAAACTATAAACCTGATATGACTTAATAAATATAATTTATTATTCATAATTAGGTTATGCAAGGCATAATTCACATCTACCTCCTTTTCCATTTTCATTATTTTCTTAAAAAGAAAAATTGAAGCAATATTGGTTCATTATTAAAGAAGAATTTGAATTTTCATAAAAGCTTAAGAAGAAAAATGAATAAATCCATTCTTTTATCTTATTCTTCTTCGTGCTAGTCTCTTAAACAAGTTTTAGTAAATTTTTTACTAATCATTTTCTTTAACTTATTTATTGCAACCTTCATGATGAATAAAACAAAGAAGATAATGAAAAAGTAAGCATTATTTTTTCATTGGAACGCCTTTTGAAATTTTCTTACAATGAATAAGTAATGAAACTTGCTCTTGACCTTCTTATCCTTGAAATGCCTTTCCCAATTTTCCTACATTTTTTGGAATCAAATATGTGGAGTTCCATTACATTGATACATTTAAACATAAGCAACTATCACGCTTTATCCATTTCCATTCAACATACTCTTTGAATTTTTTTTATTTTAAATGGGAGAATTCTAATGTGTATCATTACATCCCGCACTCTTATTAAAACACTAAAAATTTTCAATCTATCAAAGAATAAAGGATAAAGTTGATGAATTTATTATAATCTAGATAATATTCATTTGTATTTTAAACTTTCATTTTATTATCCAACTAATGATTTTTGTTACCATGTATATAAACATAAAATGTATCTTTTATAACATCAAAATATAAAATATTAATTTTCTCTTGGTAATTAATATTGTATCAAAACTTAATACCATGTTTCTTAACAATACTCCAATATCCTCTTCTTTTTTTTTTATTCTAATGAGTGTTTCTCTAGGTTTTTTATTCATAGCCTCACCATCTAAGGTAATTTTACATTTCCTTCTTATCTGATTCAATTAATTCCTCACATTACAAGAGGAAATATAAATCTTATAGCTCAACACTAGGACCAAAATCATAAGAAAGCATTATAGGAATGCAAAATCAAAACTTAAGGAGATTTAAGTTATTATTACATTTGTTGAATAGCACTAGTTGCTTGTTTAATATGATTTATGCCTATTCAATTGCCCTTTGCACCTATTAAATAAGTAGAACATTAATTAAATAGGCATATGGCCTATGTGAATAAGATCTTGGCCTTAAATGCCTCTATTGACCTTTATTTAGATGTTTTATTAACCTTTATTCATTTTTACCTTTTTCCCCTTTTTTAGCTTTTAAGGGGGAACCAACACAACATTAAGTCTATGGGGAACTTTAATAGTCCTAGTAACTTGATTATGTTAAGGCATTACCAAAGTCCAACCTATATGGAAGGATAAAAATGCTTTCCCTCTACATGACTTGTATGAGTTGCATGAGGGGTTTAAGTTGGATATCACCTTGCATGTTGATTAAATGACTAGAAAATTCATAATTCATTTTCTTTGTGACACCTCTTTATTAATTCACATAGTTGCATCATAACTTACACTTTTTAACATTAAAGGATCTTAAGCTAGTGAGGGATTATAATTAACGACTTTGGCATTGGGCTACATCTATGAGAACCTTGACATATGTTATGTATGATAACTAAATATGTATGATTTTTAGCATGTCAAAAAAGTATATGAATTAAACATATTTATTTCTAATTCTTTCATATTCTCAAACTTGGGCAACAACTTCTTCATGATATAAATCTAACCTTATGAGATCAAATTATAAGAGGGGGTGAATCCCTCTTTAGAGCTTTAAGCTTTACCTAAAGGTGGCATTCATACAACATCCCAACTAGTAGAGCTTCCATTATTATTCAATAAAACCATCCCAATAGTCTCACTTAGAAGGCTTGTACTTGACCAACAAACAATATACTCATCAATTTTAAAACGAAACCAATAAATTTTATATACTTACCTTAATTACGTTTTAAAGGAGTTCTACCTAAATTAGTTAGACTCTAAGCATACATAGATCTTTACTATAATTGGTATCTTATTAGGAACTTTTGATGATTATTACTCTATAAGCTCAGTAGTTGATAATGGTACCTAGGTGAGCACGTCTACCACTAAGACTATAACTTTATATTTAAGTAAATATTGAGTGACATGCTACAAATATTCTTTAAGGCTTGATCTTGAAGGGTATTTAGCTGAAAACTACTATTAATAATGCTTGTTATTTTCATAGATAGATAGTTATATTAAATGGGTTTGAGAACCTTTGTTATGTGACATACCTTTTGAGGCTACCTTGGTTCAAGTATCTTTTTATCCCTTTCTTTCAATCATATCTTGTTGCATGTCTTTAATCTTAATGCTTATTTTTCTTACAATATTTATAATGATATTATGGCAACACTTATAGGATTCAAGGCTCTATATTTATTGCCAGTGCCTTTACTTATGCTCCTCCTTCATTAGTTGGACAAGGTAGTAGAATTATTGAGGGTTATTTTACCATTACACTTGGGAGTGATATTATGATTCATCATCACAATCATGGGCTCTCTAATAAATATCTAAGATTTGTAGTAGGAAATTGTTCCTCTATATCATCCATTAGATTTTATCATATGAGCATCATGCCTTTAATTTTGCTTCACTTTCAATTTCTAGACCTTTCTAACTTTAGCTTCCATCTTATAGGCGCCTTGAGAAGCTACCAAGCATTTGTATTGAAAAGTGATCACCTACCAAGAATTTATGCTTATAAGGTTTATAAGTATGCAATAAATATAAATTTTCCTACTTACTAATGCAGTTCATAATTTAACTCCATATGGTTTGTAGGATGATTTGGCTATAACTTATAAAGACTCATTAAGCTTTAGAACTAGGTATGAGAATTGCTAGTTTTTGACCATGGTAATGAGACTACATTTAAATCTTCCTAAGATGATGATGATGACAATGATGACATTAAGGGCTTTCATAATGTACTATTAATTGTTTGTACTAATAAGATGTTACACTTTTATTTTATATATGGATGTCATTTCATGATTGATGTAATAAATGCACTTTTTCATTAAAATTCAATTTTCTCTCAAAAATATCCACTAAGAATGATTCATTTGAATTCAATTTTTCCCTTAAAAATATCCATTATGAATAATTCACTAATATTTATGCCATCTCTTTATAATTCAGAACCAAGAAAATATTGATGGTCAATTTATGTAGAGATTCATGTTCATGTTGGAATTTTGAATTTCTACATATGAACTTGATTTCATTCTCTACCCAATTTTATATTATTCTAGATAACCTTGACCTTATACATAATCCTTCAATTTCTAATGGTTTAAACTCCATCTAAAACGCTAATGTTTTAGGCCTTCTCTCCTATCAGTAGGCTTCTCATTCTTTTACTTCTCATTTATTTCTCATTTTCTTTAAAGGCAAGATTTAGAGAACATTATTTATGACCATTTAGTGTAATAAACAAGGGTCCCCTTAAAGGATTTAATTGGAGGTGGTTTAATTAATCTAGAAAAGTTTTATCTTTATACTCTTAAAGCCTTTCAATATATTAAGATTGACTAGTAATTTTCTATTCTTGATGATTGACAATGGAGTTCAAAAGATCATGTCTATCATTTCAATTGCCAAGGGCCTTACCTCTTAACAAAGAACTTGAGGTTATTTTAGGACTAATGATTATCTCTTCTAGGCTAATTGCTCCTTGTTCTCTAACTCTTATTTCCTAGAGTGAGTTATTTAGGTTGTTTGGCTTATCTACTTAAGATGTGATAACATGCTTTACTAGTACTTGCACTTTTATCTTAATTTTGATGGGTAGTAAAAATCTTTTAGCCCTAACTAAAGTTAGACTCTTAAATTCCTACATATACAACAATCTCCTCTTAGTGAGAAAGACTTTTAAGGTTTTTCAAGTTACTTAAGTTCTAAAGTAGGTCATCATAGGACATAACCAAATTTTAATTATTCTTGCATGAACCATAGTTGGCATGAATAAAATGCATAGACGTTTCATGAATTTAGGGAACTATACTTTTATTCCTTTTGACTCTTGCCTTAATTCTTACCTAAGCCATATTTTTTTTATATTCAACTTAAAAGGTCATTTTTCTTTGTTTTTTCTTTTTCAAATATTTTTATACATGAAGCTTATGCTTAAAAACCCCTAAGACCATTAACTCCTTTAAAGTATGATAATTATTGGCCAAGAAAATGTATATATCCATTTTATTAATATAGACATATGCTTGGAGTCATTAACTCAAATCACTTATAAATTAAGTGACTTCCCCATGGTGGTGCATCCCACATTTGACATTATAAGTGTACTCCAACTATGTTCCTGTAATTAGGATAATGGAGGTCATTTTTCACTTTAGTGAGATTGTGAGGTTATATAAGAAATATAGTTATGAGCAAATCATACTTATTCATCCTCCCTTCTAAGATGGATCATTGATTCAACACTTTATTAGTCATCCTTTATCTTATTAGCCTTTAGATGTGCTTCATTAAAAGATTCTACCAATAAAGACTCTACTAAGTAATGGATATATTTACAAGGTAAGGGATCTCCTTCATATGTTTATTCGAGAAAGATCATAGAATTGTATAATTTGAGTGGCCAAATGAGAGACAGAGAAAATATAACCTTTCAATTTCTTCATTAGGTTTCAATCACTTTGCACATATACACCTTGATAATATGCCCTCAATAAATAATTTACTTCATGACTAAAGGCTTAAGAACTTGCTCAAAATATTATAATTATTATTAGCTGGGCCTTAAAATTTTTAACTAATCATTTTTTGCCCTCTTTCCTTTTGTATATCTCTAACTTTTACTAAACAAGCTTATTCAAGTACGTTTTCTCTTTAAAGAGGAACCTTGTGTAAGCTAATAATTAGGTTTGAATTTATCTTTGGTATTTAAGAGAACCAACCTTGTATATTTTAGCACCAAATATCCCTCTTTTATCTTTGTAGGTTTCACTCTATTATTGAATGCTTAAGCAATACTTTTCTAGAATATTTGCATATGATATGCTACTCTTAAGCTCTTTTCTTCCAAGAACATCAATTATTCATATCTTTTTTTACCCATTTCTACTCAAGGATGTTTGCCTTTAGAATAACCCTTAAAGATTTAAGCTCAAGCTCAATTAGTAGTATTACATCATTTCCATATATTAATAAAAATGACATTTACCTCATTAGTAATCTAGCTATTATTCTATGCCCCTAAAATGCAAAATGTGATTATTTAACCTAATCTTTATATTTTATGACCATTTTTAACAGGATTCTCTTAATGTACTTATTTACTTCTTTTACTACCTTAGTAGCCTATGGTTTATAAGGAAAATACCTATAATGTTCAATGTATTACCTTTGGAATAAGTCTGGGATCTTAACTTGAAACTACACTTCTTTGTGTATAATTATATATATATATATATATCTTTACATGTACATATCAAGTTCTTCTCTTAGAATCTTACCATAATTTTCACCTCTTATTCT
The DNA here is from genome assembly GCA_948192965.1 of Dalechampia spathulata. Taxonomy (NCBI): domain Eukaryota; kingdom Viridiplantae; phylum Streptophyta; class Magnoliopsida; order Malpighiales; family Euphorbiaceae; genus Dalechampia; species Dalechampia spathulata. The sequence goes on along the minus strand of CANYBF012843410.1, from coordinate 3,703 downwards.
TATGAATGATTCAACCTCCAACCAATTGAAGAAGTAGTGTATGGGCATGATGATGAATCAATGACCATTAGATATTATGGGTTTGATCTCATTTATCATTTTTATGCTCCATGCAATAAAGGGTTAAGGAGATGTCACCTCATTTAATTGCTAATTGCCAAATGATTAACATTTACTTAAAATTAACATGGATGGCATGCTCAAACTATCTAGATGTAATCCCTTTCCATGGTATTCTAATAGTATTCTTGCTACAGGATTTTATTCACCAATATTATCTAGGTTAATTATACTAAATGACACTTTTCTTAGGTCAATTTTCAAACAATTTTATTCTTTTCAATATTTGAACTTCAATTTTTTTCATCAGGAGGATTTCTACCACGTAAATATATACATGGTAGAATATTCCTTGAATATTTGCTTGCATTGCCATGTGGATGGTTGCCATGTCACCATTCATGTTGACATGTAATCCTACATGGCAATGCTATTGACATGGCAACCGTCCATGTATGTAACCGTCCACGTGGCAACCGTCCACGTATGTAGCAGTCCATGTAGCAACCGTCCACATGGCAATGTAAATGAATATTTGAGGAATATTCTACCACGTATATATTTAACGTGGCAAAAAATCTCCTGATGGAAAAAAATGGAAGTTTAGATACTAAAAAGAAAAAAATTAAAAATCAGTGACCATTTTGAAAACCGACCTAAGAACAGTGTCATTTAATATAGTGAACCCATATTATCCTATTTATATGCATTCCATATTCATATGTAAGAAATAATTCTTAATATGAATAATGATACTTAGGGCTGATGAGGTCATCAAGTGATCATTAGTGTAAGGGAGAGCAAGAATAATGATAGACTCCTAATAGACTTCTAATCAAAGGAGCACATGAATTAATTTCATACTTGAAGAAGATGGATCCTAAGACTATGTACAAATGGGGATACATAGTTAAGTAATTTCAAGATTATGTAGGTATGGGACTATGATTGAGAATAGTTTAAGAGAATTTGATGGGTACTACTCATACTAAAAAGGTGCACTTACATTTTTAACACTCATTCTACAAAAACTCCAAAGTTAAATGTATTTAACTTGAAATAATTCTGAGATAGGTGATCTCCTAGAAATTTCCCTTGAGAAGCATGTGAGTGAGGATAAAGCATACTGGAAGGATCTCGTATTGGGTTATGGAGATAGTCATCAAATTAAGTCAACACAAAAACCCTTAAGACTTTCAACTCTTATTAGAACCTTTTAAGAACTTTCTATCATGAAGGTAATTCATTGCATAATAAAACTAGGTTTTCTCATGTAAACTATCATATCTATTACTACACTCGCTCTAGCTCATTATTTGTTACATACAACATAATCATAATTACAGCTTATTTCATGTTTATGATAGGATTACTAATACAAATAAAAGAAAGTCAATGATAATTTACTTAGAAGTTTAAAATTTTATAAAATATAAATGATAAATTGGGCTATAAATGCAATGTATATAGTTTAAGAAATGAAGATTGGAAGGTACATTAAGAGAGCTCATATTATTTTAAGATAAGATAGTAAGATGTGTTACCTAAATAAACAAATTAAAAGCTTAAATGGTTAATTAACATTTCATTTAATTAATAACTATTAACATAATATTTTTCTTTTCAAAAAACAAAAGAGAAGTAATGGGTGTATATAATAGTCATATGATATTCAAATTGAAGAAAAATGAAGGAAATAACTTAAAGATAGTTGTGCCACTTCCAAATCAAATAATGGTAAAATTCACCTCCTTGGGTGATTATTTCATGTGAGGCGGTAAGGGTGGATTATTATTAATATTTACTAAATTTTGATTTAATTGTAGGATAATAGATATACAATATTCATGGACCTTATCTAATAGCTTAAACTTTTGGGTTGAATGGTTTCTTGACATGGTATTAAAGCCTTTATGATTAAAGGTCTACAGTTCAATCCATGAAAATCTCAATTTATCGACTAATAAAATTTAGCATAAAGTAGATGTAAACTAGGCTTAACTTATGAATTGAAGAATTAAATATAAGAGGTAATTATAAAGAAAGGAAGGAGAAGATATGACTAAGAGAAGATGAATTAAATAATTATTGAATGTGAAAACATATGTGCGTGGTTGTAATGAGAGGGTAATTAACGTGTGAATTGGTTGAATAAAAGTGCCTTAGAATGTTAAGTGAGTGACTATCAAGGTTGATTGTTTTGGACAAATTTTTTTAATAAAAGGATGGACATGAATTAATTAAAATGTTAAATAGTATGCTTTGTGCATATAATATAACTCCACTATATAATAACTATATAACATTAATGTATGTATATAATTGCTATTGTGGGCTTATGTATTCATTATAGTGGAGAGTTAATCAAATTAGAACTTAGTAATATAAGATTTTGAAAGATGTTTTAGTTGCAAGCTATTAATAAAGCTAATTATGGCATTATCAAAAGATAGAATATGCATGCTAACTATATAACAAATTTATATGGTGTCTAAGAAAATAGAAGAAATATATTTAGAAGTAATAATTGAGCCTTATATATAAATGGAGAAGTAACCTAGAAATTAGAGTGTAAGTATTCATAAGTATAAATGATAGTTCAATGAATGATAATCCTAACTTATAATTCTTAAAACCTTAATAGCTAAATGATTAAAATTATGTTATGATTGAATGACATTGGTAATAAATATTATACAATTGGATCATAAAGGAATAATTCGTTGAATAGAAAAATATGTAAAGAGGATATGAAATTTCTATGCTTGATAATTAGGAAGTAAGGTATGTTTATGTAAGCTTGTGATAAAATCTTATTAGTGAAATGTATGACATTTATTGGAATTAGAGCTTCACCAAAATATGTATGTTTGACTAAATAAGAAGTGCTAACTACATGTGGATTCCTTTAACTGAATAGTAAATCAAATTTATGTTTGGAAACTCAGCCTTGACGTACTAGAAGTGCAAAAAGTAGGAAGATATAAAACTTATGTTGAATGGCTAAATTCTATGTAAAAGTAAATAGTATAAGGACTTGGGAAATAATAATTAAAGTCTTAGATATGATAATGAATATACTTTAAAAAGGTTGACTTGCATGTCTACCATAGTGATGCATAAGTGTGTGGGCAAGGCATTTGAATGATTAAATTGGAAATGCTTTGCATTTATAATTATGTAAGCGAAAGCATGCATGAATTACAATAGGCAAGCAAATGAGCTATAAGCTAATTAAAGGAAATAATAAATTAAAAGATATGTCTTGGTTAGTCAAAATTAATGGTAGTTATGAATAGGAATTGATATTATTTTGTTGTAATTAAATTATAACATGGTAATGATCATGCATGAAACTTAAAGTAACAAATAGAAATGTTAAAATAATTGGTGAAGTTGTCGCACCCTAATTTTGGATCAGTTCGGATTGATTGGGATGAATCAAGCCTATTTCCTTGTCGTTTTGCCCTCACGGGCATCTTGGTTCATCCTGGTGCAGTTCAGGGTTCAATTTAGGGTTGCATTTTAGGTCCTTTTGTCTTTGTGAGTCTCATACCCGTTCGGGTATCTTTGGATTGTGTTAGGGTATGACACTTACCCTTTCGGGTAAGTTTGATCTTACCCGTTCGGGTATGCATCTTAC
>CANYBF012842661.1:0-10088 GCA_948192965.1 Dalechampia spathulata | reverse complement strand
ATAGTAGGATCGAGTGCAGAGCACTCCACAGTTAAATGGCCTCCTACGGGAGATGAGTACCGGTACCTATCGGGATCCAGTGTGTGCAAAAGGAATGTGCACAATTACAGGAAAACAAGAGTGAACGAGAGAAAGAAGGATAAGGGTGAATGCTAGGAGCATTGGTATTTACATTGCATAAGATGCTAGGATTGTAATGCCCTGATATGATGTTCATGATGAATTGCTATATGTTGCATGACTGTTTATGTGTGTTTCTAGCACCACTGAGTTTATCTCAGCGTTTGTCATTTGATGAACGTAGGTTCGAAGCCCACGGGTGAACGTTCAGAGAAGGATTAGAGGTTGTCAGCTGAGACGGACTGATCTCGACTTGGTACGGGACTTCTACGACATACTCCGTTCCCCTTTTTGGTTGTGTAACTAGGGTGGCAGTAGTTATGTAATTATTGTATAGCTTTTGATGGTATTATGTACGCATTCACATTTTGTCTAACATGTTTTATATATATGAGATACAGTATGGCCTGTTATTGTATGTTACTTGAGTGTATGTTAAGTTTATCCAGGGTATGTTTGCGCATCACGTTGCTTTCGTCGCACAACCACCATTAAGCTTAGAGACGTGTCCCCATACGACGTCTGCACGATGCATCCCTGGTGGTACAGGCACTGGTCTTCTTCCGAGGGGCCGCTGTCTGTGTCACGGGAGCATGTCCTCCTAGGTATGGGCCGGGTGTGATAAATCAACTACACTACCATTGAAAAAGAATTTCTTTCTTTTGTATTTGCAGTGGATAAATTTTAGTCCTATTTAATATGTTCTAAAGCAGTGGTATATACAGATCATGCAATTTTATGATAATTACTAAAAAAGATGCTAAGCTAAGATTGATTAGATGGATTTTGCTTCTTTAGGAATTTGATTTAGAGATTAGAGATAAGAAAGGGGTAGAAAATTTTATTACCAATCATCTATCTCAAATTAAGCCTAATGACCTTGATCAACTGACACTTTTTGGGTCCTAATCAATGATGAATTTCTTGATGAAAATCTGTCTGTAGTTGATATTGTAATACTATGATTTGCTAATATTGTAAATTATTTAGTTTATGGTATTTTACCTCTCTACGTCTCTTGGTAGCAAAAAAAAGCATTTTCTCTTTTTGATTAAGGATTACTTTTGGGAAGAGCCCTTGTTTAAATGATGTTCAGATGGTTTAGGTGGTGTGTATCGGATGATAAGATCTTTGATATCCTTAATGCTTGTCACTCTTCTCCTTATGGTGGTCACATGGATGGAATGAAAACCGCTTCCAAGGTGCTTTAGTTATGTTTATATTGGCCAAATTTGTTTAAGGATGTCATTTCCTATGTTTTTCTTATGATAAATATCAACAAAGTAGTAATATTGGGAGATATCAAGAGATGCCCCTCTTAAGAATTCTAAAAGTTGAAATATTTGATGTTTGGGGAATAGATTTTATAGGACCTTTCCATCGTTGTAAGAATCATTGGTACATTCTTGTTTGTGTTGACTATGTTTTGAAGTAGGTAGAGGTGATTCCATACCAAACTGATGATGCTTAGGTTATCATTTGATTTTTAAAGAAGAATATATTTACAAGGTTTGGAACACCAAGGGCATTAATTAGTGATGATGGAACACACTTTTGCAATAAGCCTTTGGAGCGAGTTTTAGTTAAGTATGGAATCATTCATAAGGTTACCATACCTTATCACCCTTAAACAAGCGGCTAAGTAGAGCTTTCCAATTAAGAGATTAAACATATTCTTAAGAAAATGGTTAGTTCCTCATGAAAGAATTAGAGTTTAAAACTTGATGATGCTCGTTAGGCCTATTAAAAAGCTTTCAAAACACCAATTAGGACCATTCCTTTCTGACTTTTATATAAAAAAAGCTTATCATTTGCCCATTGACTTAGAACATAAAGCCTTTTGGGCAATTCAGGAACTTAATATGGATATTAATTCAACTAGTCATAAATATCTTTTATAACTTAATGAGTTAGATAAACTTCATCATGATGCTTATGAGAATGCTAAGTTGTCTAAAGGGTGGACTAAAGTTTGGCACAACCGCCACATTCTTCATAAGGCTTTTAAGATGGGTGATTAGGTTCTTTTATTTAATTCCTAGTTAAGATTTTTCTTGGGAAAACTTCAAAGTAAATAATCGGGTCCTTTTGTTGTTTCAAAAGTTTTTGATCATGGAATAATTAAACCTAAAGGTGATGATGGTTGGCTTTTCGAGATCAATAAGCAACGATTTAAATATTACTTTGATGATTTTCTAAAAGATAGGGGAGTCATCTATTATCTAAATTTGTTACCTTAGTTTTTAGTTTAAGCTTAAATAATTTGGCCAATAATTTAGGTTATGTGATTTTAATATTTATCCCTCTTTGTTCTTTACATTTTTCATTTTCCTTATTCTTATTTTGCATTTTCATGCTTGTATTAATACTATTATAAGCATTTTAATATTTTTTATGTGTTCTTTACATTTTCATTTTGCATTCATTCTATCATAACCATTTAATATTATTATATGATAAGCATTTTGTCTTCTTCATATTTCATTTTTCAATGTATGTTTTCATGTCATATCCTTATATTTCTATTCATAAAATTTGAATTTATCTTAATTGTCCTTGTTTTAATTGCTTTTTCACTTTTATCTTACCTTTTTCTTTATTCAAAATTATGTTTTTGGTTCATTAAGTCTCATTTTCCAATAATTTAATCAACTTGAGTGCTCTTATACTAGAATCGAGTAGAATTTTTGGATATACAATTGAGTTCCATAAGCTTACTCGACTTGAGTAGGTGCATACTTGAGTCGAGTACCATTCTTCCATCAAAATTTTTACTTCTAGAAGCTTACTCAACTCGAGTATGCCCCCACTTGAGTCAAGTACCACTTTTTCATTAAAAAATTCACTTTTAACAACTTACTATACTCCAATGCCCCTTAACTCGAGTCGATTGCCTTTAATTTTTGCCCAATTTTGAAGAATAGCCTTTTACTTGAGTTAAGTGCCCTCATAGTCGACCCGAGTTTGATAAAAAAAACCCCCCTTTTTTCTTCATTTTTAACTATCTCATTCCATAACTTTGTTGAATTAGTAAGAGAAAAGTATTTAGCTAAGAAAGTTTGAGTAAGGTCATCCTAAGTAGTGAAGAAATTTGGAGGCTTTGAATGAAGCCATGTTTTTTCCTTATCCTTAAGGGATAATAGAAATAGTCATAGTCTAATTGCATCCTTTGAAGCACCATTAATCTTAAAAGTATTATAAATTTCCAAAAATGTATAAATGTGCTCATTAGGATTGTATGATGAAAATCAATGGAAAGGAGAGTTGAACATCATTTGAATGAGATTAAGTTTGAGTTTGAAGTTATTGTTGTTGACATTATGCTTGGTTGATGCTTTTGTGCATGAGGCATTATATATTCTTGGAGAGATCTTCCTTTTGGAATAAAAATTATAAAACACAGAAGATGTAAAAATTATAAAACACAGAAGATGTTTAGATTTCTTTTAATAAAAACATTTTCTAACGTGGATATATAAATTATTAAAAATGTATACATCATATTATTATAATAATATAATACTAAATGTACAGACAAATTATTAGTATAATAATTTTGAAAATGGAGACATTTTTGCTAAGGGTTAAAATTTTGACTAAAATTATAATTTTATGCAAAGGTTTAATATTTTCTCATCAATAAGTTTAAAGAAATTATACACATATGACATATGTGTATGTAGAAAGTTTTTAAATATATTTAAAATTCATATGAATAATACATAAATATAAAATATAAAAATTGATAATCAGAAAAATTAAATAAGTTTAAAGGAAAATTATAGATAATTTATATTTATAATCTCATTTATATTCATTTTCTATTAAAGTTAATAAAGTTTAATTTACATCATTGAAAATTTTCGAACTTTAATTTCTTTCCTGTAAAAATCTCTCAATTGACATGTGATCATAAAAGAAAAAAGAAAAAACTAGTGTGTATATAATATATATTTTCAATTTCATTTTTATGATTATGATTTACTTTGAACATTATCTTGATTTGTTGTATGAATTCTTCATATTTTCAAAATCTATCAAATAGGTTTATTCTATCATATGAGACAACTAATATAAAATATTAATATGATATAGATAAAATTAAATAAATTTATTATATAGTTAAAAGTTTAGAATGCTTTTAAAGAATAAAATATTTTAATTTGTTTAAATTTTTTTTGTTAAAATGTATGTAATTTGTAAATAAAGTTCAAATAGATTACATTATTTTTAAATTAGAATTATTTATTGTTATAATTAATAATTATACCTTTTGTAAGTTTCTTTTAATTTTTTAAATATCATTAATTAAAATGAATGAAATAATACTCTAAATCATGATTCTACATTTTCTTTTTATCATTTTGATGTATAATTCTAGTTTTACAAATAAAAAAAAGCATTATTTAAAATAAAATAACATTTTCCTGTATTAATTTTATTTTAATTTATAAATCAAAACAAAATAGATTATTTAGATAAATTGTTATCATATTATTGTAACCTAATTCTATAAATAAATTTTAACTTAAATCTGTTTGATGTGGAAAGAAAAATTTTAGTCTATTTTAACATGTTAATATTGGTTGTAGTTAGATTTCATTTACATATGGTGGATAATAAAATTATATTATCAAGAAATTTAAATACTAAAAAAAAATATATAATTTTTAATATAAATAAAATAATGAAATATGCACATGTTTATATAAATACTAGAAATAAAAAAAATTATGATAACATATTATACATATGATATATTTGATAGTGTAAATTACATCCTAAATTTTTCATTTTACATGAGATCCATCCGCCTTTAATTCATATTTGCATTTTGACATTAGAGATAAGCACAGGCCACATAAACGAACTATGTAAGACAAATCTTTTAGAAGTATATACATTTGAAACTTATTAAAATAGGTTGAAAGTTATATATATTAATATATTAAATTGGTTTTTGTTTATATATAACAAAGATTTTGATGAAAATAATATCATAATTTTATAAATTAAAATTTAGTGTATTCTCAATGTTTTACGCATCTTCAGCATGTGTCATGCAATTACTCGTCAGGCGCTTGCGGTGGAGTGGAGCAATTTGTTACGTGACTATGTATTCTGCCATTTCTTTCTTTCTTTCTTTCTTTTGAATTTGCTGTACTGAATTGTGGCTCTGGTGACGCCTGAATTCCCTGCCTTATAAAAGATGTACGTACTTTATTTTCAAAGACAAAAATAAAAGGAAATTCTATATCATTGAAGCTTCCATCCTTTATTCTGAAATTAACATTTTCAGATCATTGTTTATTTATTTTTCTTCTTCATTTTTATTAAAAAGCTCAGTCTATTTTTCCATCAAAGGCAAAAAGCTCCCAGCGATGCACAGGCTGGCACCCAATGATATAGCTCCTACGTGTGTTGTATGGTTTTTTCCCCGACACATATAAAGCAGCTTATGCTTTAATTTCTTAATGCATGGGATACATTTTACTTGGTCTTTTTTTTTTTTTATCTTTCTAAACATATATTTTACGGTGAATTTTGGTCACCGTTATAATGGAACCAAATTAATTCAAAATTATTTATAAAATGACCAAACTAAATTGGTAGAAATACTACTAAACATAATTAATCAAATCAAACGAACTAATCCCCTACAAAATCAACTAAATTTCAATATATTGGATTACTTGTAGACGTAGGTAAGATGTGAATATGAACAAACTCAAAAGTCATATTTAATTGGAATTTTTCAAGAAAATGTAATTCTCGCTCTCATCAACCACTGTTGTTGTAAATGTCTTAAAAAGAATCTTCAGTTCCGATGCCAATTAGTTCAAAATCTAAGAACCTTCGCAAGCCAATTAATCTGCATACTAATAAAACTGGATAGGATCGAAAAAATGTTTGATCAAAATAATAAATATTAGTGGCTGATATTAATTATATGCAAATCTTTTAAAAGCATAATGTGATATAACCACTGCACTGAATTATCACCAGCATCAAGATTTTTATTAAAAAAATAAAACATCAATCTATGAGAATAAAGTCCTTCTTTTTGGCATACAGTGTAATGATAGTAGCCACTAATCACCATACAAACTAATCTCTTATAATCATTCACAGAAAATAATTAGACCGGAGATATCCTCTCTGCTCCTGAAAATGTTATATTGATATGAATTTTCAGCTTATAAATTTATTTTTTTATTAAATATGTCATTTTTTCCTATTATATATATCCTTGGTATTGTTCCATTATGACTATCCTTTTCTTTCCATGTATATAGAAATATAGAGAAGCAACGTGGGAAAGTTAGCATCATCCACATTGATGGGAAAACAAAGACGAAAGGAAGAAACTCTTTGCGAAAGCCGAAAGGAGGCTTCGAGAAAAGCCGTGGACACTTGGCAGAAATGCTTATGGCAATACCATCAAAACAAAAGGGAAGAGAATCCAATTTTACTGTACCATACAGTAATTAAGCATAAAATAAAATATTTCAGATTTTCAGTGACGGGGAATCCAAGGCTTGTCACTGTTTATGCTTTCTCATCTAATTCAAGATAGTCTTTGTTTTTTTTTCCTGAACTGCAAAACAAGATATCGTCGATGTTAGAAAATTTTGGCACAACATAAAAATCTTTTACTTTAAATTTTATAAATAATTTAAAATTTTAATTAGCAACATAAGATATGATAAAACAATGCTGACGCATGATGAAATGAAATAAAGAAAAACCTGATTCAATCTTAATGTAAACAAAGCATATAACAAATCAATAAATAAGTTTATGTGACACATTAAAGAACCAAGAAGAGAAAGAAAGCAAAAAAAGAAAAACAAAGAAAAGAAGGAAAGAGATGCTATTTTTGGCAATGGAGATGATGGTGGCAACAATACTATGGGTCCTTGCAGAATATGACATGTCAATTGGATGCAAATTCATGTCCGCAATTGTCGAAATTTAGGGTTTGATGGACTACATAAGTTTAAATTTTATTATTTAATGTTTATAGAGAACAAAAACTTAACTTGAGAATATTAGGGCAAGCGCATCGAATATCTTTCTGTTTAAAATGCTTTAACAAAAAGTTTGATATATAGACAAATTACTACTCCAAATTTGTAGATTTCATTCTTCCTCCTTAAGTTTAAAGTGTTTATTAATTAATACGTTGATAGGATCCATAAAGAAAATCATTTTTCTTGAAAATGGATCGAATTAGATCAAGTTATGAACAAAATCACCAGTGCTAGCGTCAAATCATATTGGTTATTTCATTATCTTGATGGATATTGCAATTGGAATTTTCCTATTCGTTCAACAGCATTAATGAAGATATGGAAGAATTTTGTTGAAATTTTGAAAGGTCCATTTGGGTACATATGTAAATGAGTTCTCATCCATTGAAACCTAATCAATTATACTTTCATATTTTGGTAGGATTTTTTTGATGCCTATAAACTTATTATCACAGCACATGCATGAAGTTTGTTTGAAAGTTTTGGGTATACGTAGAATGATTTAGCCTATAATTGATCTACTTTTATTCTTCCACCACCTAGCCATAGCTTCTTCCTAATCCTACAACTTAAACTTAATGCTGTTATGCCTTTAAGTTGAACTATTCACATGCTCTCTGTTGTAAAACATGCTATGTTATACAAAAAACTAGAAACGGATCTTTTATTCACCCTAGAATATTACTTGTTTTATTTATGATTTTAAATATTTTTAAACTTATGTTACATTTTTTCAATTCATGTGTTACCAAGGAGATAACGTAGAATTATATCTTTCAATAATAAAATAAAATTTTTAGCCAAAATTTAATATTATTGTAGTAATTATTGTAATAATAATTTTGAAACTTACTGATTGAGAGTGTGATATAAATTGCTTCTTGTTCCAAGAATATCTTCACAAAAATATTCTAAAACATTAGTATTGTTATTAATGTAATTTTTAAATAAGATATCTATTCTCACCTATATCATTATGTCAATAAAAGGAAGTTTGAAATTAATAAACATACCTTGCTTAGAAAAGAATTTAAAATAAGTAATCCTTGCAAAAATGAACAAAATGACACAGGAATACTAAAGTTCCTTACTTATGTAGATAAAATTAAAGGATTATGTTAGATAGAAGAAGGCTTTCAAAATTAAAAGATTATATATTAGAAATAAGGTATTTGTATAGATGTAGACAAAAGGTGCAATTAACATGGAACAGAATCACGTCTCCTAATTCCATCATGTCAATACTAATAAAAGCTAAAACAAATAAAACAAGAAAAAGAAAGGAAAAGGAGGAGCATTAAATTATGAACACATTGTATAAATGACGCCACCTTCAATCAGATGGTCAGGACGCATTCTCAGCCACTATCTCTTTTCTCTGAATATTTGACACCTATAAAGACTATCAAGAACCCACCTTTACACACACACAGATATATATATTGGGACACCTAATCAGCATAAAATACAGAAATATTGTTCATTGGAAAATGGGAAAAAAGAAACTATTTGGTTCGTGGTTCCATATTTCTCTTAGCTCGACGCTACGTGTATGATTATAACGCCTTCCTTTATTTTCAAAACATTACTGTAGGTTGGGATATTATATGAAAAGTAGAATAATTATCAATTTGAATACTAATTAAAATTAAGGGTTAATTATAAAATATCTTATGATTTTATTAACTTCTAAGTATTAGTTCATTTTATGATATTTAAGATGTTATAATTTTGTTTTTAATTTATTTTAGCCTTCTATTAAAAATATATATTTAGATATAATAACTTGTCAATAATATAATCATTCATAAAATGACTCAGCATAAAACTAATAATAATGAATGCATATTGAATAAAATTAATACATTTACCAATTTAATTAGGAATAAAATGAATTAATAACAGTTGTTGGTTATGCATATCGACTAGTTTTATAGTGTAAAAACTAAACAACAAATTGGACAATTTTTAATTTTTGAAATTCAAATTATTTAAATGTATAATTATAAAATAACTCATCATTTGGATATATAAGGGTATTAAAAAAACCACATATCAGTGAATATCACTGAAATCAGAACATCAAAATTTATTAAAATAATTAATTATAAATTTTAACATCGTTGATTGTCTAGTTAAAAAAATATCTACTTTGGAAAGGTTGAAACCCAATAATAAAACGTTAATTAAAAAGAAAGGAATTATTGGTATATATATGCCGGTGTAAGATATTTTATATATAACAAAGTAGGATAGTGTTGGACATTTTTGTTGGTTGTCATAATCTTAGCCTCTTTGTGAAGTCCATTCCTGATGACCCATACTATACCAATTAAAATCAATATTAGCCATGAAATCAGAGGTCCTCTATGGTCCACTGGATCTGTTAAGGATTTTTATTTCTTAGTCAAATTCATCTCTATCTAATTATATTGCTTTAATTCATTCACCAATAATGTAACCTCAATTCAAAAGAAAACGAAAGCCTTAGCTCCTCGTGGAGTTCATATTTACAATTCATTTCTCCCGAGTACCTCAAGTGGCATAATGGACAAATTAAGTGAAGTTAAATTCTTTTTACTTCAAAATGTAAATTTCAGTGTATTATTTTGTTATATTTCTATTTTAATTTTAATCTTAAAAGGGAAACATTTTCTTTTATAATTTCTAATTTTTTTACTTTTTAATATAATTAAATAAAATTATAACAAAATAAATAGTATTATTAATAAATTTCAAAAAAATTATCGTGATGAATATGACAGTTATATTTATGAAATAAAGAAAACAAAAATGATCTACATGCATGACCCAAGTATTATCTCCGATACTTGAATCAGTATCCATAATAAGAATAATAATAACAAAGATAGTCATTTATATATATATATATATATATATATATATATATATATATATATATATATATATATA
>CANYBF012842429.1:0-14940 GCA_948192965.1 Dalechampia spathulata | reverse complement strand
AAACAAACTAGGTGGCGACTCCACAATCCACTCTGCTTTTTCAAAAGTTAAAACACGTAAAAGCACGGGAAAATGGATACGGCAGCTCACACCAGCTTGTACAAGCATTTCTAACCAAATACTTTCCTTTGGCAAAGACTGCAAAGATCATCAAAGAGATCACCAATTTCCAACAGATGGATAGTGAATCTCTATATGAAACATAAGAAAGATTCAAGGAGCTACAAAGGAAGTGCCCTTATCACAACTTACCAAGAGAGTTGCTGGTCCAGACATTCTATAATGGAGTGAACACAACCACCAAAGGGACCATTGATGCAGCAGCTGGGGGGTCCCTGATAAAGAAGACCATAGAGATAGCATATGAATTACTGGAAGAGATGGCAGCCACCAATGCATTAGGGGCATCAGACAGGTCTAAAATGGTAATTAAAGAACATAAAGGTGTTCTATCACTTGATGTTGTTAGTGCTTTGCAGGCTTAAGTTGCAAATTTGACCATGCAAATCAGCAACTTATCAAAGGTGTCTAGTTCATGTGAGCTATACGGACAAGTAGGACATGCAGCAAGAGAATGCAATGCATGTGAAGCCATGGAGCAGGTTAGTTTTATGGGGAATATGCCACATTCCATGGGAAGACATTTTGGTGAAAGTGGATAACTTCATCATTCCAGTAGATTTTATGGTGTTGGATTACAATGAAGATGTCAATTGTCCACTAATTCTAGGAAGACCTTTCATAAATACAGGAAAAGCATTGGTTGATGTACATGAAGGAAAACTCGTCCTCCGAATTGGTGATGAGCGAATAGAATTCAATATAAGGAAGGTAATGAAACAGCCAATGGAAGATGAAGTGTGCATGAAGGTTGACATAGTTGATGAATGTGTATATACTGTCATAAATGAAGAAGTGCAGAATGTCACAATAGAAGAAAGGATTGAGGTAATAGGTGAGGAAGGTGGAGAATCACCTAAAACAGAACAGCTGGTAAGAAATACTAACCCTACTCCCCCTTCAATTAAGAAACCACCTGTGTTAAAACTGAAAATCCTGCCAAAACATTTAAGGTATGCTTTCTTAAGGAGTAATGAAACACTACCAATTATCATCTCTAATAAGCTAACTTTGGCATGGGAGGGTAAGTTGCTCAAAATGGTCATGTATCAGACATCAGGGGAATCAGCCCTGATATGGTCATGCATAGAATACACTTGGAAGAGGGAAACAAGCCTGTTCATGAGAGGCAAAGAAGACTTAACCCTAATATGCAAGATGTTATGAAAAATAAGGTAATTAAGCTGCTTGATGCAGGTATTATCTATCCTATTTCTGATAGTGAGTGGGTGAGTCCCGTCTAATGTGTACCTAAAAAGGGTGGCATGACTGTCATAGAAAATGATAAGAAGGAATTATTGTCAACTCAGACAGTAACTGGTTAGAGAGTTTGCATAAACTATAGGAAGTTAAACACTGCTACTAGAAAAGATCACTTTCCCTTACCCTTTATTGATCAAATGATAAAAAAGATAGCAGGTCACTCTTTCTATTATTTCTTAGATGGCTATTTAGGTTATAATCAGATTTTCATCTTTCCTCAAGACCAAGAGAAAACAACTTTTACATGTCCTTATAATACATTTGCTTATAGGCGTATGCCTTTTGGTTTATGTAATGCGCCTGTCACTTTTCAGAGATGTGTGATTACTATATTTGCTGATATGATTGAGGAATTTATGGAAATATTCATGGATGACTTCTCAGTGTTTGGAGACTCTTTTAAGTCTTGTTTGCAGAATTTAGAACGGGTCTTGAAACACTGCGAGGAGACCAATTTGGTGCTGAACTGGGAAAAGTGCCATTTCATGGTAGAAGAGGGAATTGTACTTGGCCATAAGATCTCCAAGGAAGATATTAAGGTGGGAAGAGCTCAAATTGAGGTGATATCTAATCTACCACCACCACAGAACATGAAAGGGATAAGAGGATTCCTTGGACATGTGGGATTCTATCACCATTTTATAAAAAATTTTCTATCATTGCTAGACCCTTGATAAGCTTATTGGTCAAGGATGTCGTGTTCGATTTCAATAATGAGTGTTTGAATGTTTTTAATACTTTGAAGCATGCTTTAACCACAGCTCCAATTTTAACTTCTCTTGATTGGTCTTTACCTTTCAAAATCATGTGTGATGCTAGTGACTTTGCCTTAGGATGTGTGTTAGGATAAAGAAAGGATAAGAAATTGCATGCCATTTATTATGCTAGCAGAACATTGACTGGACCACAATTGAATTATACTACCACTGCAAAGGAGCTTCTAGCAGTAATCTTTGCATGTGATAAGTTTAGAGCTTATCTTTTAGGTTCTAAGGTTATTATTTTCACGGACCATGCTACTTTCACATATTTATTTACAAAGAAAGATGCAAAACCAAGATTGATTAGGTGGGTATTGCTACTTTAAGAATTTGATATTGAAATCAAGGATAAGAAAGGAGCTGAAAATGCAGTTGCAGATCATCTTTCACGACTAGAAAAGGATGAAAATGATGGTTAAGAAAGCAAGCCTATCAAGGAAGAGTTTCCTGATGAGTCGGTTTTTATATTGTAGAAAAAGAAACTTCCTTGGTATGCAGATATGGCTAATTACTTAGCTTATGATATAGTACCTTCTGATGTTTCGTATCAACAATGAAAGAAGTTCTTTGCCAACATTAAGTATTATCAGTAGGAGGAACCATACTTATTTCACCAATGTGTTAATGGCCTAATAAGGAGATGTGTTCCAGAAGAAGAAATAATGTCTATACTGATACAGTGTCATGATTCATCTTATGCAGGGCATTATGGAGCTAACAAGATAGCTACCAGAGTGCTGGAATGCAGGTTCTATTGGCCAACAATCTTCAAGGACGCAAGGGACTATGTACTTCAATGTGACAGGTGTCAGAGAACTGGAAACATCTTTAAGCGGGATGAGATGCCTCAGTCTTCGATCTTGGAGGTTGATATATTTGATGTTTGGGGCATAGATTTTATGGGATCGTTTCCCACCTCCATGGGGAACAAATATATACTGGTGGGGGTTGATTACGTCTCCAAATGGGCCAAGGAAATGACCAGTCCCACCAATGATGGCAGGGTAGTCAGTAAGTTCTTGAAAAAGCTATTTACCAGATTCGGCATCCTAAGGACACTTATTAGCAATGGAGGAGCACACTTCTGTAATACAAGATTAGAAGCCCTACTCAAAAGATATAATGTATACCATAAGGTCTCCATAGCATACCATCCATAGACCAATGATCAAGTAGAGGTGATGAATAGAGAGCTTAAGAGAATCCTGGAAAAAACAGTCAGTGGTTCCAGGAAAGATTGGTCAATAAGGTTGGATGACACGCTTTGGGCATATAGGATTGCATTCAAAACCCCTATAGGAATAACTCCCTATAGGATGGTCTATGGTAAAGCTTGTCATCTTCCTGTGGAGTTGGAACATCTAGCATACTAGGCAATTAAGCATCTGAATTCTGATCTAAAGAAGACAAGGGACAAGAGACTACTGCAGCTATAGGAATTGGAGGAGCTAAGGCACCAAGCATATGAGAATGCTAAGCTATACAAGGAGAGAACTAAGTAGTGGCACGACGCTCATATTAAGGTAAAATCATTTAAAGTTGGTGATAATGTGTTATTGTTTAATTTCAGGTTGAGATTGTTTCCTGGAAAGCTCAAATCATGATGGAGCAGCCCCTTCAAAGTACAGCAAGTTTTTGACAGCAGAGCGCTCGAACTGCAAAATGATAGTAGAGAATCATTTAAGGTGAATGGTCAGAGATGTAAAATCTACCTAGGAGGTTTGACTCGCAAGCCAACCGAGGTAACATCTTTAAAGTGAGCACGAAAGCAGGTAAGGTCTAACTGATGACCTTAAACTTAGCACGTGACCATATTTTCAGTTGTGTTCTTGAGTTTCTAATAATGTTTAAGTCAATTTTCAAGTGTTTGTAACCTTTTAAATCCATGAGTTCATAGTGTAAAATGGTAATCTTAAATCAACTTTTTGAGTATTGGTCATTAGGGAAAGAAAAACAAAGAAAAAAAGCAGTAAAAATGTTGAATAAGGGAAGTCACAATCGTGACAAAAGGTTGAGCATATGACAAGCCAAAGAATTTTGAATCTAAGGCAAGTCACAATCATGATAGAAAGTTTGGTAAAACAGCAAAGGTAAGAAAAATTTCTCTAAGGCATGTCATGATAGTGACTTTCAAAGTCACGATCGTGATAGAAACTCTCTAAGGCAAGTCATAATCGTGACTTTCAATGTCACGATTGTGACAGCAACTTCCAAAACTCAAAACCCAAAATTTTTTCAACGTATAAAAGAGGAAAGTTGCCTTCCAAAACACAACTCTTCACTTACCCAAACTCCCAAAATGCTCTCTCCCTTCTCCCCAAACATGATTTTTTTAAAATCCTTACTATTTTCACATTAGATTACTTATTTTTGCTGCATTTTCACCATTAGTCATCATCCATTTACAAGTAAGTTCTCTCTCTCTCTCTTGTTCTTGAATGTTGGATTTTGACATTTTAGGTTGAGATTAGGGGAATCATTTGTTATGTTTTGATAATGCTTTAGGGATGCTTGTTTAATGTTTTTATGATTTAGGGTGTGAATCTTGCCTTTAGATTATGACTTTTGCTATTTAGATTGCAAGAATGAAAAAGGGGGGAAGCCAAATTGAAGTCACGATCGTGATTACTAAAGTTATGATCATGACCGAGCCTAAATTACACTCTAATTGAATATTTTATTCCCTTCATTGATTGAACTAGATTTTATTTCAATTGCAGAATGTCCAGGAAAGTCAAACACGTTGCTAGATGCCTACAAGATAAAGGAAAAGCTCCTACTTCCTCACAATCACAACATGACCTTGTAGAGCAATATGGCACTCTATTTCCCATCTACTCATCAGAAGAGGGCTGAAAATACACACAAGTCTGTAAGAAATAACTAATCCTCCCTCAGTATTTTGATTGGAATTTATTGAAGCAACTTGAGGCTCTAACCCCCCTGAAAGCATTCGCTTCCAAGTTAGGTTGGGGCAATTTTATTGTTGATGAGCACCTTCTCTACAAGGAACTCACTCATGAGTTCTACACCACCTGTGAGCTAATAGACAATAGGCTAGGGAGAATTTGATTTAGACTGAGAGGAAAAACCATGGAGATGACTTATCAGATGATTAAGGATGTATTAGACCTCCCTCAATCAGGGCTCACCTCTTCACATGCTGATATTAGAGCAAAGACCTTTTGGAATGAAATCACAGGAGGCCAGTCACCCTATAATGCTCATAATGCTCGTAATCTGCTCATCAAGGACCCTGTCCTTATTCTGTTCCATAAGTATTTAGTTGACTATGTCTTTGCTAAGATAGAAAATAACAGGGTATCTGTTCAGGAACTTTTTCCTATGTGGTGCATGCTAAATGATCAACCCTATTGCACCATCTTTCACTTAATGAAGGGATTTCAGCGGATGGCGAGACCGAGTAGTAAAAATTTAGGTTTAGGTTATGTGATCACCGCCATTGCTGACTATTTTGATATTGAGATGTCTGACTTAACCATGTTACCGTGCAAGAAATTCTCTGCCAAGTACTTACAGGATGTAGGGCTCACCACCAAGCCAGGCATACAATTCAAAGCCTATGGTGATAGAGATAGCATTAAGAAAAGGCACGTTGATATAGAATCTAACGATGAGGATGAGGGGGAAGAGGAAGGTGCTACTGAGGAGGAGGAACAGGAGCAGCAACACTATGAGGAGCAGGAGGCTCACCCCTAGGTAGCACGAGCACCATATGATACTTCATTTGAGGAGCTGGTGCTCAGGATAGAGTAAAGAAATGCTGATAATGCTGCTTGCCTTACTCGTATGGAAGCTACAATGAATGAGATACGATGAGAGCAGCACTATCAAAGGTAAAAAATGCTCAAATTCTTTGAGCTATTGGGCGTTATTGTACCATCCCCACACCTTCTCCACCCAGCTCTCTTGCACCCCCAGGCAACTAGATTTCCCTTTCATTGCAATTTATGTGTTCTTAATCTTGTCATTTGCATGTTGTGTCTCACGTTTGTGTGGTACTCTGTATCTTCACATTGAGGACAATATTTTCTCTAAGTATGGGGATGCTAGCGTCTACTTTGTTTTGTTTACTTGTTTGCCATTGTTTTGCCTGTGTGTTTGTCATGACTGCATGTTTACCTTATATCTTTTGCATAAGTAACTGCATGTGTTTGATGAAAGTGGAATTACTTATATATGGCATGAGTATTTGAAGGTTGGTCATAGTTAACTCACAATCACACTGATTTTGCAAACTTTATCATAAACTTAGCAATTCATTGGGGATTATGAAGGTATAAATGTTTAGCCTTGATAATAAGCTTAATCCTTCTATGATTGCACTATAAAATAGAATACAACTTGTTAGCAATTATCGAGCCATGTAGTGTAAGTAATTCTAAAAATATGAAGCAATGAGGAAATGAGTAAGGAAACAAAAAGAAAAAGAAAAGCACGAAAAATATATAATAAGCCAAAAAAGGGCAAAACGCTAACTATTCTGTTATCAGTAGGGGTGCCTGAAATTGGCCCTAGTGAGATGAACAACGCTAGTAGCCACTCGAGCGAAGGTAGAATGTCGAGTAACTAGGGACCGTTATCAAAAGCGTGGGATACTCGTGTTGAAATACCTACCTCTTGAACAAGAGCCAAACCCAAAAGAAAAACAAAAGCAATAAAAAGAGAATAAAAACCTTATGATCCTCAAATTAGAGCAAGCAAAAAATAGAATTACTCTCACTTCATAATTAAGCAAGGATAAATGAGCTGTATTTTGTTTTATAGTGCAATGGTATGAATGATTGAGCTTGATTATCTAAGTTAAACATTTCTAGTTTTTCAAGACCTATTAAATTGCTAATGTTATGAGAAGAGTGGCATAAAGAGGAGTGGTTTCAAATTAAGTGATGTCCAAGCCAACTCATGCAAATTGCCATATCATAAGCATATTTCAACTTCATTGTTTTGAGTTGTTGTTCTTTGTATTGCCTTTGCTTGAGGACAAGAAAAGAATTAAGTGTGGGGATGTTGATGTATGTTAATTTGCATGCATGTTTAGCCATTTTTAGTTAGTGTTTAATGTTCATTTTGTTACATTTTTGCTTTGATTTAGTAGAATTTGATTAGTTTGTTGAAGTGTGTAGCATTAGGGAAGTAACAAAGAAGAAATGAAGCATTTTAGAACTTCAAGGAGTAAGTCATGATCATGACAGAAGTGATGCAAGGAAGACACTTTCAAGTAAAGTCACGATCGTGACATTCAAAGTCACGATCATGATAGAAGCTAAGCTAAGAGGAAGAGGAGCCAAGCCAAGTCAAGTCACAATCGTGACATTCAAAGTCACAATCGTGACAGAAGGAAAGAAGCCCGAGCACCATCAAGCAAATAAGTCATGATCGTAACTTGCAAAGTCATGATCGTGACTTCTCAATTATGAGCCATTTAAAGTACAAAATCTATAGAAGATTGAGGGGGAAAATGGGATCCATAGGAAGAACAAAAATAAAAAGCTTTAATGGAGACCTCATAGGCAAAGCAAGCAACAAGATGGGCAAAAATACAAACAAATTAGAGTTAAAGCTGGAGGACCCCCACTCAAAGCATAAAAGGAGGATAGCATCTAGGGTTAAGGGGCATTCACCATTTGCACTAGCAGCAGTCCAACTTCTAAGGAAATTTTGTATAGTGTTCTTCTTTGTTTTTCATTTCTTCTTGTATCTTCTCTTCAGCCATGAGTGGCTAAGTACTTTGTGTAGGATTTAATCTCTAAATCCTCTGTTGGGATAACTGATTGTGCTTTGTTAACATTACTATGAATGTTTAATTTTAAGGTTTGATTTTGGAAACAAAACCTCTGCTTTATGATCGCAACGAGAGTTGAATTATAGAATGCTTGTTCATTAAGAGATGTTCAATTCTAAAGGTTAGTTTTCTAAATGATTACTTAAGTTTTGTGATTACAACGAGAGTTGGATTATGGAAAGCTTACTCATTCTGGTTAGATTGGTGTGTGTGAGAGATCTACATACTCCTAATTCTTGTATGATTGCTATATAGTTTCCCTAATCAGAGGACCCTGATTATCACTACGGAATTCTGAAGATTAGAGTGAGATTTAGTTGATTTCGCCTCTAAAGAGGGTTTTCAATGCCGTGGGATATCTTAGGTAGTAATAAGCACATGACTGTCATCATAGTTTGGTGATAATGATTTCAAGTCTTATGTTCCTTATCATTTGTGTTATCTTCTTGCTTTTGAATCCATTTCATTTCTTTATGTATTCCTTTCAATAATTGCTTACTTCCAAATACCAACCCATTATCCTCGCTTAAACAAATCAGAAATCCAAGTAGTGGTGGATAAACCAATAAATCCTCATGGGATCAATATCTTACTACAGCAATCTATATACTTGCAGTGAAGTAATGAATAAAACTATTGTCGTTTCAGAGACGATCAGGTTGTGCATATGATTAAAAGATGTTGAATTGCTTATTTGCTCATTTGATAAATGGCTTTAAGGTTAACGTTGCTTCATTGGGTATATTTATGGTAGTTCACAGTTTTGTAAGACTTGAGATTTATTAGAACTATGGCTGATATTTTAGCATCTTTCCATGCATTATTGATGAAGATTATAAGGTGAACCAATTTACCTAAAGTATATGTATGCTACCTGCGGCAGGAATTATATATTCATTATTATAACATGTAATTTTATTTTTTTAAGCTTGGGTAAGTTTTGTGCAAACCATAGTATGTCATATTGGATAGAATCACCTTTCAACCATTTGAGTGGTAATTTTATATCATAAAGAATAACTAATCATCGCATTATCAAGCTCCATATTAAGTTACATCTATGTTTGACAATGAAATAAACTACATGATTTAGACATTCTATATTCATTATTTCCATGCCGTATTGAATAATTCTCAATATGATTTATGTGAAAACTTATATTTAAACTTTTCATGCACATAAATTCATAACCTAGTGTTGTGGTAAGATATTCCTGTGACCATCTAATTAGTAATTAAGGTTGCCTTACAACAATAAGAAATAATGTGTTTCGATTCATACTTATTCTAGTCATACTAATTGTCAATAACTATTTCTTTGAGCAATGGTCAACATGCATTATAGTGAACTTTAAAAAAAATAATAAGAGGCAAGTTATGTAAATTACACAATTTTATGAATCTATTATACTCACAATTTAACCTTATGAATAGTATAATATTACCTCATAAATAGTAATAGGTTGAGTATTTCAGAAAAATATGTTAGATGTCATTTATTCTTAGTTTATTTCTTTGATGATACTTTCTTTTATATGTTATTCTTAAGTAGGGATTAATGAAGATAATTGTTGTATGATGCACATTTTGCAACTATTTAGCATGATATGTATGAATGGCAAATGATTGAACCATATGAGCATGCCACTAAGTTTGAATGCATATGATTGTTACAGGATCTACTGAGGAGCCTATTCACGTGTCCCCTAGATGCGTAGATAAGGGAAAAGCAACTAAAGGTTAGTGCTAACCACACTCAACTTATAAATTAAGTCTAAGATGATCTTACACATGTACTTCATGATGAGTATTAAGTTGTATGATCTTGAAATTATGGGAATTAATATAATATGCACTCTAACATTTCAATGCACCATATCATAAAATCACATTCATTCATATTCATTCATACATAATTCATTAGCATTTCATAACATCACTACATGGTGTTATAAGGATAGAAAAGTGAGTTTGATTTGTATGCTAAGATATAATCGCGTATTGAGATATATGTAAATATGAAAGTTGAGTACAGTCGCTTTCCCATATGCTAAGTACAGTCGTGTATGTTGAATATTATTGAATACTGAGTACAGTCGCATTCCAGAAAATGCTGAGTATGGATGGGTTATTGATTAATTATGATGAAACGCTGAGCAAAGTCATGTTCAAAGGGAGAGTGCAAGACATTACATTCTCATAAATTCATTTCATATTTTACATTGAACAACTTCATATCAAGCTGAAATGAAAGGTTATAGCTATAAGGAGAAATGTGAATATTCCAGATGATATAAATGAAATTCAAAATTTAATTCAGGTGCTGTGATGCAGTGAGATAAAGGACTTTGAATCTATATATGGGCAAACAAGACAATACAGGGAGTTAAATTGTGCGTTGTGCTAAGATGAATATTTATGATGATGCCTATGTACGGAATACCGATATACACATATGTTATTAATTGCGCTTGTTATATGCTTGGAATAATTGGTGATTGACATCTGATTACCTGTTTTATATAAGAATCTTTGTTTGCTATATTATTTTGTCATTCCTTATGATTCGATATCATTATTTATTGCATTCATTTTCTTCAGCGCCACTGAGTTTTACTCAATGTTTGTCATTTAATGAACATTGGTCCGAGCATTTCTGAGGTTAAACGAGGGTAGTAGAGTTGGTTGGCAGTACGGTTCATAATTTTATCGGTTCTCGCAATAGCAGATCGGGACGCTGTAGACAGACTCCTTCGGGCATTATGTATGCAATATAATGCCTCTTCTCATTTTTAGTAGTAATACCATTTTATGTTGTATTAGTTACTGCATTTTGATACCACTGGGATGACTGTAGCGATGTTTACACGGTTGTGCCTATGTTTGACACAGTATTGTTACATCTTTTCTTGGTATCTTTTATGCATGATGTTTCGTCAGGAAATTGTTTTGACTATGTTATGTGCACTCTGTGATGATGTCGCTTTTCTCGTGATTTTTCCCTGGTGGTGGAATTCTAGGACTTTAGTCAGGAGTTTTAGGATTTCATTACGAGACATGTCTCGTTGGAGGTATGACATGAACTCATCTTGATGTGATTGGTCATAAAAATTGGGTGATAATGCATTATGGATATGTTGAAAAACATTTAAAATACCTATAGGTATGAACCTATATAGACTTATTATTAGGAAGGCATGTCATGTATCGATTAAATTAGAACATAACGTGTATTATCTTATTTCTAAATTTTAACATAAAAAATACCCAAGAAAAGAGACTTTTGGGTCTAAATGAATTAGATAAGTTCCAATATGAAGCTTATAAGAATGCTAAGCTATAAAAAGAACTAACCAAACTTTGGCAAAATAAATTATTTTGGGTAAGAAAATTAAAAAAGGAAGTTTTATTTTACTATTTAATTATTATTGATGATCATTTTCAGGAAAACTGAAAATTTGGTGGATTGGTCTATACAAAATCTTGAAGGTATTTTTGCATTGAGTCATTAAATTAAAAGGAACAATCAAACCCTTCAAGGTAAATAAGTATTGGATCAAATGTTATTCTAGAGGCCAAATTAACTTGTAGGGTTCTACCACTTACTTATTATCATATTTTATCAAACTCAGGACTAAAAATGAGCATAGATTTAGTTTACAATTTATTTTTGTTCTTATTATTTTCTTTTTATTTAGTCAACATTTTCCTCACTTTTTAAATTAAGCTTTTATTTTTTCTTTGATGTGGTTGTTATATCCCTCCTTAGCTTTAATTTTGGTCATATTTCTAATTTTATACCTTAAGTTAATTAAGAATTTAGGTGCTTGATAAATACTTAAATATCTTTATTATTATATTTTAGACTATATGATTTATTTTAGGTGTTTATTCTGTTAATTTATTCTTGTTTATGTTCCTTTTCTTAGTTATAGTTAGTTAAGGAATTATAAATTAAATAGGAATTAGCTTTAGATTTTTACAAATTAATGTTTAATACCTTTTTCCTAATTTGACATTTTCTTATTCTCAATTTATACTTTAGCTTTGGACTCTTCTCTTATCATCCTCTATTTTTTTCAATTCTCCCTTTCTTCTCTCGTAATATCATTCTACAAATCAAGTATGGAAGAACATGCATATACTTCTTGAGCTCAACATTGTTCATGATAAGATGCACATTGAAAAAAATTCTAATTTTGAAAGATAACACTCAAGACATTTTTTCTACTTTTTATTCTTATGATTTTGATGAATTAGAAAGTTTAAAGCAACCATTAACATTTTAGGAGTGACTTCATATTAAAATCCATGATCAAATTTCAAAGAAGGAAAGGAAACATCAAAAAATCAATACCAAGTTACTACATGCTTATGTGAAAAATACTATCTTCAAAGACTTATTATGAGACAAGCTTAATATTATTTTTGAACTTGAAGGTAAATTAGTGAACAAGGTGGTTCAAATCAAGCACCATGAATTGAAAGTTGCACAAATCAAAAAGTTTAAATTAAACAATATAAAAAGCAAGGCCTATGTATGATAATGAATGTATATGATAAGTGCAATTTTAGTTATGATAATTAGTTGTATTGTTTGAATTACTTAAATTTAAATATGTTAACTTATTAACTTTAGTGTGTTTTAATCATTTACTCATATTTAAATAGATGAAAATAAATAATTAGCCTTGATTAGTAAAGATTATAATCTTGAATTAGTATCATAAGATGAATAAAGAAATAAAAGTACAATAATTTCAATACACTTTTTATTAGGTTTGACTATTTAAGTAGTAAAGATAAAGAGTTTGCTCCTCCTTTTTACTTTATGGAAATATGATGGATGCATCTAAAGCATGGAAAACATCCTAAAAAAGTGGTAAGTAGTAAGGTTAAAGAGTTTGCTTGTCCTTTTACTAGTTATGAAATGTGACACTTGATAATAAAAAAAAAAAGAGATAAGAAGTTTATATTTATGTTAAATGAATACATAATACCAATTTGGTTAATGGTTTAGTTGGTACATTTGGAAGGTATTGATATTTTGATAAATACATTGTAAAATGTGTGTAAGTATATTGAAACTTTTGAGTTATTCATATTTATTTTTAAGATTCTTGCATACCTCTAATTATCACATTTAAGAATTATATTTTTTTGATAATTACATTCATTATTTGGAATATGAAATGTAAGAATATGTTTTTTTACTTGAAAAATTTAAGACAAGGGAATTTTGATAAACCAAAAATTCATATAATATTCTAAAATATTTTCTCACTCATTTTATTGCATTTTAATTATAAATATTAAATTTGATAATTAAAAGTATTCATTTTTATGCAACTAGATTTTATGGTTGGTTGAAGCTAAATCAAGATGAAAAGTGGAAAATAATAATTTGGATATCATGAAAATAATTATGGAAGTCATCTAAATCCATGTAAAGTATGTAAAATCAACTTTTGGGATGTCAAAATCATGTCTGGGAAGAGTTTTCAACATTTTTGGATTTTTAATGCTTAGTTGGACACCTTTCAACTTGGAGTCTCAAATTCTTAAATTGAATTTTTGATTATTATGAAGTTAGATATCATCCAAGCTTATAGGACTATGTCCTTCATTAGTTTTGAGGTTAGTTAAACATTTTTCAACTTATAAATAAAAGGTTTTTGTACTTTTGAAAAGAGACCTCTTAAAAAAATACATTCTACATAGTTGTTAAGGGTTTTAGTCTATCTCTTTAACATAGTTATTTTCTTCTCATTATTTTGGAGTTTAACATAGTTATTTTCTTCTCATTATTTTGGAGAAGTCAACCATAAAATCAAGGTTAAAGTGAAGATTGGATTCAAAGTTATGATTAATAGAGTTTTTCTTTTTTTTTCTTTGCTTTTAATTACATGGATTTTATGATTATTTGTTATTTTATTGTTTTTATTTTCTTTAGTATGAGTGATTAAATCTCCTTTGATACAAAAATTAATATGATTCATAGTTTAAATAAAATTTGATTTCATATTTTTCTTTCATTAGTTATAAGATTAAATCACATTCTTAATATTTATGATTGAACTAATTATTCTTTATATGATTTTCTAATATTTAACTAATAGATGTGATGATTGAATTTAAATAAGGCTTTATGATTTAATCATAGCTAACATGTGTAATTGAATCTAAATTGTTGCTCAACTCCATAAAGAATCTCTAATTATAATTGAAACACTTCGCTTATTACTTCATCCAATCTTGATTACTCTTTTTAATTTTTCCTTTTACCCACCAAATATTTTAATAATAAAGTTGCATATTTTTAACCATGTCCATAATGTCATTAAGAGTTTATCTATTAAAATAAACTCATCATACAAAACTGTGTGATTAACCTTATTGGAAAAATGTTGTCATCCTTATCTTAAGCCATACCTTACCACTTCATGAGTTCCTTCATGTAATTTAACCTTACTTTTTTTATAAATCTTGAATCACCACAATAGTCTTTAACATAACCTTTATATTGAATATAAAATTATAAATTATTTTCATACTAGAATAAAGTTATATACATTCTCATTTTGAGAAAGAAAAGATTATTCAAGTGTATATAGATTCCTTGTCATTACATTCTTAAGACTAGATGTAATCAACCCTAAGTTTCACATATATTTCTCCGTATTAGGAGTATTATTCAATTCACCTCTTTAGGCTTCTAATGATATAATATAAGATATAAGGTATTTTGTTAGATAATTCAAATTGAAGCAACTAGATTTCCAATTTGGGTTTGTATAACCTATCAATTAATAAAAATACATCAATTCTTCATCTTTGTCATATATCTTATACATTGTATGTATGTATGTATGTATGTATGTATGTATGTATGTATGTATGTATGTATGTATGTATGTATGTATGTATGTATGTATGTATGTATGTATGTATGTATGTATGTATGTATGTATGTATGTATGTATGTATGTA
>CANYBF012842036.1:0-10071 GCA_948192965.1 Dalechampia spathulata | reverse complement strand
ATAATCAAATTGATGAGTTACAAACTAGTTCATCAGAAAAATCAATAAATGTATTAACTAAAGAACAAAATTCTATGTTAGAATTAATAAACCATATTGATGATGTAAATGTTAAAGAAAAATTTCTTAAAAAATTACTTAAAAGTTTTGATGAATCAGAAAAAATTAAAGAAATTATTCGTAGTAAAACCCAAACTTATGATCTAATAACAATATTAAATAAAAATAAAAATGTACAATCTAGACCAACAATAATTAGATTGCAACAGGAGATAAAAGAAATAAAGATTGAAATAAGGGAATTAAAGGAACAAGTAAAAAAGGATGCTCAAAAAATTAAAATATTAGAAAAACAATTAGAAACATCTTCTGAATCTTCTAGAGAAGAAGAAAAAGAAGAAAAAGTATCTAATATAAATCAAATAAATAAAAAAGAAGTAACAAAAAATTTTATATTTTTATTACAAGAAATAAGTTCTTGAAAATATTTGATAAAATTAACATTAAAATTCTCAAAAGATTTCATAACTGAAACTATAGCGTTATTCGATACTGGTGTAGATTTAAATTGGTTAAAAACAAGTTTAGTACCTAAAAGATTTTGGAAAGAAACTGAAGAAAAATTATCAACAGTAAATAGAACAAATTTAAAAATATTAGGAAAAACTAATGCTTCAATAATAAATCAAGATTTAGAAATAAAAACTACTTTTATGTTATCTCAAAAAATAAATCATATGGTAATAATAGGAACTCCATTTATTAATTTAATAACTCCATATTTAGTAAAAGATGGATACATAAAATTTATAATAAGGAATAAAACAGTAAAACTAGACTTTATAGAAAAGCCTAAAATGAAGAATTTAAACTTATTAAAAGCTTATTCAATCCAACAGTTAGAAATAAATGCATTAATAAAATCAAAGAGTGAACATATACATAATCTAAAAAATAATATTCACTTGGATAAAATCAATAGTCAAATTAATAATGATTTTATAAAAAATAAATTGATCAATTAAGAATTTAAATGGAAAGTGAATTATGTGCAGATCACCCTAATGCATTTTGGAATAGAAAACAACAGATGGTAGACTTGCCTTATGAAAATAATTTTGATGAAAAATCAATAACTACTAAAGCAAGACCTATTCAAATGAATCCTAAATTAATAGAATATTGTAAAAAGGAAATTAAAGATCTAGAAGATAAAAAATTAATAAGTAAATTAAAAAGTCTATGGTCATGTGCAGTGTTTCATGTAAATAAAAGTGCAGAAATTGAAAGAGGAATACCGAGATTGGTAATAAATTATAAACCATTAAATGTGGCATTAAAATGGATAAGGTATCAAATTCCAAATAAAAAGGATTTATTAAATGGACTTTTTAATGTAAATATTTTTAGTAAATTTGATATGAAGTCAGGATATTGGCAAATTCAAATTCATCCTAAAGACCGTTATAAAACTGCGTTCACAGTACCATTTAGGCAATACGGGTGGAATGTCATGCCGTTTGGATTAAAAAATGCTCCATATGAATTTCAAAGGATAATGAATGATATATTTAATCCATATTTAAAATTCTGCATAGTATATATTGATGATGTTTTAATTTTCAGTCAAACATTAGAAGAACATTTTAAGCATTTAAAAACATTTTGTATGATTATAAGAAAAAATGGATTAGCACTAAGTAAAACTAAAATGGATTTATTTAAAACTAAAACTAGATTTCTTGGACATTATATCGAACAGGAAATCATCCAACCAATTAAGAGAACGTTGGCATTTGGGGAAAAATTTCCTGATATAATAACTAATAAAATTCAACTTCAAAGATTTCTTGGTTGTTTAAATTATGTAATTGATTTTTATCCAAATTTAAATCGAATGATAAGACCATTGCATAACAGGCTAAGAAAAAATGCGGTTTCTTGGACTAATGAACATACAGATATTGTAAAACATATAAAATCTTTGGTAAAAGAAATTCCTTATCTTTATCTGCCTAATCCTAATGCTTTTAAAATTGTGGAAACAGACGCCTCTGATATTGGTTATGGTGGGATATTAAAACAAAAAATTGATGATAAAGAATGTATTATACAGTTTACATCTGGACATTGGAATCAAGCTCCATTAAATTATTCTACTATTAAAGAGGAAATTTTGAGTATAGTAATTTGCATTAATAAATTTCAATTAGATTTATTAAATAAAAAGTTTTTAATAGGAATTGATTGTAAATCTACTAAAGATGTTTTAGAAAAAGATGTTAAAAATTTAGCTTCTAAATAAATATTTGCAAGATGGCAAGCTATATTAAGTATATTTGATTTTCAAATTGAATTTATAAAAGGTAAAGATAATAGTATTTTGGATTTTCTTACTCGTGAATTTCTACAGAATGACGGGACAAAAGAAAAATAAAGGAAAAGAGGTAGTAAAATCTAGTTCTTCTTCTACTAAAACCCTTTCAGACCATTCTGAAAATATAGTAAAGCCCATTAAAACCTCAGAAGAATATCCTAAAGCCCTAGACCTTATAAAATGGATTATTGAGCTATCTCAGTCTCCAGAAATAGTAAAAGCCCTCAAGAATATTGCATCCTCTTCAGTAGAGGAATCAAGTAAAATCTCTGAAACTAAAGTGATTGTGCCCACTATAGGTACGGCTAGTCTGTCTCAAATGGTAGACAGTAAAGACTCATCAAATCCGTTGAAGGCTGTGGATTTGCCAAAAATTCAAACTAGCTATTATACTTTTTCAAATTATTCTAAATGGGTAAATAAACTTGCTTTTGATTTTGAAATAGAAATTGAAGATGGTTTTAATAATGTTAATCCTTGGGAAATTTTAAAAAAGTATTATCCTGAAAATTGGTATTTTACCCCAAAGGATTTAACAAAACCTCAAGAATTTTATTTAAGTATACTTGAGGATTCTGAGTCAATAAAAATAAAACATACTTTTGATAAAAATATTAAAAATGTTATTGCTTACTATTCTATACAAATTAAAAAAAATATTCATCCCTCTGAGTGGCTAGAACCTCATTTGTATACTCCTGTAAAATTCAAAGTTTTAAAACTCCATTATCTTACATATAGTTATTTTGACTATGTTGAGGCATGGAAAAAAGTATTTTGTATTCAAAATCCTATGTATACCCATTCCTGGTTAATATATTTTGATAAAAACATAAAGCCCAAGAAAATTCCAAGTTGGTTTTTAAACTGGTGGCAGTATTATGGTATTTCTGATGAAATTTTATCTCAAGAAGTATTATTAGTATATCAGTATTTTAAAACTAATTTTAGACCTCCTCAGGGAGACAAAAGTATTCCTCCCCTTATGTATTATTGTATATCTTTCTTTACACCTTGGGTGTACCAATGGTATTTGGATTTTCAGTATGTCTTGGGAACATATATCCTACTATAGTAAAAAAGCATAAAATAAAATGGTGGAATGCCTTTAAAAATACCACCATATAAATATCAGTAAAACAATGGATGGCTAAGAGGCAAGCTCTCACATACAGTGGAAGGGTGACTCTCTAAGATTAACCTTTGTTTGGGTCCCAAAAAGCCTAATGTCATGCTATGTTAGCAGCAGCCAGAACGCCTGAAGAGTATAGTGCAATTTGTAAACAAGTGTTTGAATGTCTAGGTTCAACATCTGAAATAGTAAAGCCAGCAAGGTCTAAGTCAAGTAAAGCATCTTCCAAGAAATCTCATGGAAGAAGATATAAAGTTCAGTCAAGTTCAAGTTCGGAGTCAATAGTATCATCCAGTACGTCATCCTCCAGTTCAGATTCTTCAGATCATGCTTACAGTAATGAAGATGATTGTTAAAATATAGTAAAACCAATAAAAAGAAAAGATAAAAAGAAAAATAAAAAGAAAAAAGAAGATAAAAAGAAAAAGAAAGAAATAAAAAAGAAAAAGAAAAAAGAGTCATCTAAAGACTCAGAATAAAAGGCAGAAGGAACCTTATTCCTTGAAATCTTAGTAAAAGATGAAGCATTTTCAACAGTAAAGATTCTGGTGGCAGACAAGGTACTGTTCATCAATAGTAAAAGCAAACAGTAAAGGTCTAAGTGGCAGATAAGGTACTGTTTATCAATAGTAAAAGTAAATAGTAAAGATTCTAAAATTTTTTATTTAAAGGGAGCCTATCCCCTTGTGAAGGCATACATCTATTATCCGATCATTCTCTCTAAACTCTCTCCCAACCAATCCTCTTCTCTACTAGTAATTCAAAGTAAGTTGTAAATTGTTCCATTCTTCCTTTGTTCAAGAATTCTACTAGTAATTCAAAGTAAGTTGTAAATTGTTTTATAAGTTATTATAAGTAAATTTCTTCTTTTATTTTCTTTTCTTAAGTAAGCTATATCCTTATAGCTAATATATTGTAAGACTGTATTGATGACACCTTCTCTTCTCCCCCCTCATCCAGACTTGATTCTGGGGATCACAGATCAAGGTTGCAGGAACCCTAAACCATTGCATGTTGAGACTGGTGCATGCTATGTGATAATATTTAAAAAATTAAATATTTTATTTACTATTCCGGTAAAAATACTATTCCGATTATGATCCATAGCAGGACTATTCCGATCCATTGCACGACTATAATCACTGTTCCAATCCATTGTAGGACCCTAAAAGATACATAATAAATAATAAAGTATATTGGCTGGAAACCCGATCTGCAGTGCTATTGGTACGAAGCAAGGGATCTTAACCCTTGATGGTCTGGTATAACAATGCCACGTACAGAATGTAAGAAAAGGACAATAAAATAATTTATATGGATAAGAAAATAATTATAAGTTTATTTGATATAGTTACAAGATTTAACTTTTGTATCACAATTTATAGATTTATATTTTATTGTATAGCGTTCCAATATTATTGGTTTCAAGTAATTAATTATTTAATTTATTTTGGTGTTTTTGATGATATATTAAATAATGATGATGATGATGATGATATAATTAATATAAAAAGAAATATTAAGAAAAATAAATATCGATAAAGAAAGGAGTAACGATCCATAGTATTTACTGGTGTGTATATATATATATATATATATAATGCAGACAATTATTAGATTAAGAGAGTATTTCATGTGAACTTGCATGTCATGGTTTATGTAATTAAGGAACCTAGGAAAGCCGTGTGTGTGAGTGAAGTATAAGGGAACTTGTATATGAAGGTTTTGCTAGTTAGTTTATACAATCTTACACTGACTTTTACAAGAAGAAGGGACCACTTACTGCATAAAGAAATAGTATTCTTTAATTAGAGCCAATGCAAGTGATACTTAGTGGTTAAATTATTGACAACAAGTTTTGATATCATATTAAATATAAAGAAGAATATAAATTATATAATGTCTCATCAATAATCTCTATAAACATTTCAAATATTTCAATAACATGGTCATCTTTGTATATCTATATCACATGAGAATCATATTAGCTTTAGTTGAACTCCATATGGTTATTACCTGTATATCTCAAAATATAACACTTCTATGTTGAACATAATAATAATAGTAATTATGTATGGCATTCTCTCCACCTCTGTCATTTCATCATTTCTATTCATGAGACAATAATTATATAATGTATGTGCCAATGATTGCAAATGCATTGCATTCCACTTTCCTTTATCTTTTCATCTCAAAAGGATAGTAGTGATATGTTGTATGAATTATTGAACATAAATGCTTTGCATTTTCTTCTCTATTTCATCTCTCCATATTTATATACATATATATATGTCCATGTGGCTCATTGAGGAGGGTCCTGAACTCAACCTGCCTCATAGTTAATAAATTGTCACATGGCTTACTAAGGAGGGAACTGAATTCAACCTGCCTCAAGTACAATCATATCATTATGCTATGCATAGTGGTAGGAATAGAACTCAACCTACCATTAAGGAGTGATCAAACTCAACATGCCTCATAAATCTCATCAAATATCGATTTATATAAATATACTAGCACCTTCCTTGTATCACCTTTTTTTATATATTTTATACATACATATAACTGTGCCTCCCTTATTCATTCAAAATATCATGCTGGTGATTTATAATGCATGATTTTAATGCATATGTGCTTATATAATGACAACATAACTGTAAATAATAACATCTCAAAATATGTCAATACATTGCATATCCAACATCAATATAAAATATTTAAATATTTGTAACACAAAACACTTTGTGTTACAAGGCTTGAATTGATAACAATGGCACAGCTATGAATCTATAACCATTTCGAATATCCATATAGAATAATAATTAAATATGTATAATATTTTACGTTCCAAAAGCCAATCATCAAGCTTTTTATTTTACCTATAATTCAATTTATGATGTGATTATTATTGGGCACAAACCTACTTTTGTTTTGCCTTTATATTTTTATGAAACAAAAGTTGTAATATCCCTATTATCTTCAACTATTACGTACAAGTACTTTGATGAGTTAACTAAATATCCATATATATCACTTAAATTTTAATCGTTTCCACTTATAGTATAAGAGATCATTTATCAATAATTTTTGAATCATAAATATCTTATTCAGTAATACATATATTTAAATACTTGATTCTTTGCATTTAATAATTATTCATTAATATATATGCATATAATCATGCAGCGGGTAATAGTTTTCCAGCTCGCCAATTCTTAGCATTAATTACTTTCCACTTAAGATTCACATTCCTATTATTCAGATGGAAATTTTTGTTATTGAATTCCATGTATTAAAGTTTGGAAATTAAAGTAAATCCATTCTCATGACCATTCTAATTAATCATGGCTTGATAGCTTTGATGAGTTAACTAAATATCCATATATATCACTTAAATTTTAATCGTTTCCACTTATAGTATAAGAGATCATTTATCAATAATTTTTGAATCATAAATATCTTATTCAGTAATACATATATTTAAATACTTGATTCATCATAGATTATGCATGACAGTCAAAGTTCATTAATTAAGTTGGATTCTTAATATGACTATATGGATCAAGCATGACTCTACAAACTTTGTATATAGGTTTTTCTTGGTCAAGTTATCCCTATTGCAAGCCTACATGCAAATAATTCATTGTGGTTCTTAATTCACATCCAATGTCAACTATGTGGATGTTGACCTTGACTTTTCACCATTGTATAATTCTGGATCTTTGTTCATTAGGCTAGGATTTAGTCCCTGGTATCGATCCCGATTATACATATAGGCCCCTGAGTCTTCCTCTGTGTGTTCTGATGTATAGAACATTTCAGAACTGGTGGGGCCCACCATGGCGCTTGGCGGGACCCACCACGTATTATGGATGTTCTGTACGTACAGAACACCCTTCCTTATTGCCTACGTAAGGCAAATTACTTGAAATGCAAAACATTACATTTTTGGCCTTGGGTACTATTCATCATGAATAGTACATAGGTGGGGTCCACCTAGCAGAAACGGGGCCCGCTGCCCCTATTAACCCGTTCTGTGTATTTTGTACTTACAGAATACATTGTCCAGCTGCCTTACGAAAGGCACAATGTTTGGCATCGTAAATGCCATTTTCTGGACCCACTATGCTGTGGGGCCCACCTAGGACATTAGTGGGGCCTATTGCTCCTATTTCCCATTCTGTGTATTTTGTACTTACAGAATGCATTTCACACCTGCCTATGTGTGGTAGGATACACAGAATGCAAAATATTGCATTTTGGACCTAGGTTACTATTCACTATGAATAGTATGCAGGCAGGGCCAACTTCCCCAATTAGCCAATTCTGTGTATTTTGTACTTACAGAATACATTCCGCTATTGCCTTATGCAAGGCACACCTTGTGGCATTCCGAATGCCACATTTGTAGGTTCACCACGCTGTGGGGCCCGTCAAACACTAGTGGGGCCCGCTTCCCACTATTATCCGTTTTAAGGCATTCTGTACGCACATAACACACATTATTCATTGCCTCGCTAGAGGCGAAATGCTTGGTACGCGAATTCACTAACTTAAGTGTTCTTGATGCGTAGAACACATTTCTGCTAGTGCCTACGCGAGGCACGACCCACGACATCCCGTATGCCACTTTTTGGCCTTAATGGGCCTATTGGACCCAAATTGGGCCCATTTAGCAAAACTCGCTGTTCAGGGCCGAATTTGAGAAAACTTATAACTGCAAAGTTTCTTGAAATATCGTTTGCATTTTCCTGGACATATGGCTCACATTCCGTTCCGCCCGTATGAGGTGGAGCGCATAGGTCAAAAATGCAACGTGCGTAGCACATAGCCTTATAGGCTACGCACGTTGCATAGTAAAGACGTTTGGTTGGGAGCCCTTTCGAGACCGAATTTGGAAAAACTTTTTTCTACAAAGTTGTTTCTCACATCGAATAACGCTTATACGCTTCGCAACACATCCCGAAAGTGACCGCAATGGGCCCTACGCAAGGGTTTCTAAACTATATGCGCGCGCATATAGGCCTATGTGCGCAGCATATAGGCTATGTGCTGCGCACATAGCCCTATATGTGGCGCACATAATCTTAGGGTTTTTCAAATCTGGGCCAAAATTACAAAATTTTCACGCCCAAAATTTACTCTATAAATATAGAGCTCGAGGTAACATTTTAGGGATCCCGAAAATTACCTTTGGCAAGGCCAAACTCTGCAAAAATCACTCCAAAAATTAATTAAACACTTCATTAATTTTTCCTAAGGATTTAGAGACTAATTAACCCTAGTTAGGCTGCCTAAGCTCGGAAACAAGGAAGATCAAGAAGGAAAAACTGCTGGAACAAGGTAAATCTTCTGATTTTTCCATTTTTCCTTCATTTTTCTCTATTTTTCGGGTCTGTATGCTGCACATATAGACCTATGTGTGCCACATGTAGCATATGTGTGGCGTACATAGGCCTATATGCTACGCATATAGGCTCCAGTTTTCAAAGAAACTCGCGTTTTAACCTCGGTTTTCTCTGATTTTCTTTCCGATCTTGCCATTTTAGGGCCATTCAAGGCTTTTCCATGCCTTGGGTGCCCTAGATCTGCCTTAAAACTTGATGGATCTAAAATAATTTTAACTCAAAAATTATTTTTCATGATTTGGATGCAAATCCTAGAGCAAAAATTTGGTTTTGGGTCCGATCTACCTAGATCGGGGCCAGATCTAAGGTTTGTGCTCGAAGAATTTCGGTTTTCAAAGCTATGTGCGCCATACATGGCTCTATGTGCGCCACATGTCCCTCATGTGTAGCACACATAGATCTATCTACAGCGCACATAGATCCCAGTTTTCACAGAAAAGCCCTATTTCAACCCGAACCGCTCCCGAAACACTTCGGTTTTAAATTTTCTAGTGACTCCAGTAGCTAGATCATGTACTTGGGGTTCTGGATCTATCATAAATCACTCAGATCTACTTGATTTTAGCCTTAAAATTAATTATTTCAATTAATTGCTTAATTAATTGTTTGGTTCATCAAACCCGAGGCCGAAACGAGGTCAAAATGAGGTACTGTCTTCATTAAACTTGCGTGTTTTTGTCTGTAGTTTGATTCTGTACTGACAGATTTCATTTTTGTACAGATTCATCAACTATGTGCGCCACATGTTGCCCTATGTGCGCCACACCTTCCTCATGTGTGGCGTACATAGCCTGATGTGCGGCGCGCATAGTTCATGTTTTTCTAGAAAAATCATATTTCAGGATGTATTCTGGCCGTATTTTGATGTATCCAGTGGTATTTGAGTTTCACAGTAGCTCAAGTATTCTGTAAAAGTCATAAAATAATTTTTACATAATTAATTTTGGCCTCAAAATTAATTTTTATGATAAAATGCCATTTTTTTATTCGTATAAGTGTGATTTTTGAAAGGCTTGGATTTTAATTGGTTGAGGGGCTATCTCCAAATTATTCCAAGTGATGTTAGCACTCCCAATTAATTTTTCCATGATCAAATAAAATAATTTTGCTTAAAATTATTTTTATTAAAATGAATTTTCACGATCCGACTCGTA
>CANYBF012841713.1:0-15705 GCA_948192965.1 Dalechampia spathulata | reverse complement strand
AAGATTTTAATTAACAGGATAATTATTTATTTAAAAGAAGGGATTCTTTTATGAATAATATATATATATATATCGTCTGAAAATGTATTAAATCTAGTTTTCAATAATATATAGTATTATATCATTTTAATATGATATTTTATATTTTGACTCATGTAATACTATAGCTAATATAGCTAAAAAAAAGTAATTTTATTTTAAATGCTAATATAATTTTCCCTAATTAATGTTGCATCTTAGAATATAAATTGACTTAATATATGTGAATTATTGTTATACAATAGAATATTTAAATCAATAATTCAAGGTGCTTGTAAATGTGTGAATTATAAATAATTAATTTCAATCTTTTAATCAAATATGGACATTGAATTATGAAATAGGTGTTCTGAGGATAATCAACGTATACAACCAAGCAATCTAGACAAGGGGAAAGCGATTGCAGGTTTGTGCTTTTTAGCTGATTCCTTAATAAATGGATCGATAGGTAAGTTATTAACTTACCTTGATTTTTGACATGTATTTACATATTCTATTTTATATATTATTTTTACTACATATTGCATGAAGGATAATAGTTAATAATGAAGTTGAATTTCTTAGGATATATATTATAATCTATGATAGTATATATTATGGCATTCATATTCATAGATTATGATGATAAGATATAGTGTGATGAAAATGAGCATGATAGCGCAAATTATATATGTAAATATTTAATAATATTGAAATGAAAATTTATTTTTAAAATAACAAAGATGATTATTAATAATGGTAGCATATGATATATGGATGATAAAAATATGCTGAAGCATTATTATTGATTAAAGTTATGATTATTAATTATTATTATAACATGAATTAATGGTTAATGGAAGTGATTTTATAATGAGGCACTATAATATTATCATATCATGATTATGATTAATGGTTAATATTTTAAAATAATAATTAAAGAATGTAATTAATATCACATGATATCATGATCTATTAAATAAGGTTGTTATATACAAAATTTTAGTAGTAGTTTGATATGGTGCATTATGAATTAAGAAATGATTATTTTTTTTATATTTAATAAAATTGATTGAATAACATGAATTATGTATGATATTACATTTCGATACTTGTATAATTTTAATGTGACATATTAATATATTAATTACATATTATGCAATGAATTATACAGGTACGAAGGCATAAATGTGAAATAGTATAAAGAAGTTATAATATGAGAAAGTAAGAAAAGAATGGTTCTAAAGGTTCGATAAGTACTGGTATAAGTTATTAATATATCATAAAGGTATTAGAGACTATGATATAGTTATATGATAGTAATGTATGAGTTATTATATATAGTTCATATTTATTTCAAATGAGCTAATTGATTTATGATGTGTCATGTTTTATAGAAAATGATTTAAGATGAATTATTGATGATAAATTATACTCTTAAAGTCTTTAATTTAAAGTCAATGAGTAATATTTTAGTGAACTTGCTATATGAAAGTGATTTTCATTATGTTAATATCAATGAACAGATGATATAGATACTATATAACATGGATGACATGTAAAGTAGATGATTTATTAAATTGGATGATGTGTGATACATTATCATGGTGCACATATATACTCATTATAGTATCATGACATAAAGCATACATATTATGTGATAAAATATCAATTGACATATTCATAATCATGACATGACATGGAGAAATAAGGAAGGAGGAAAATAAGCGAAGTAAAGAAATGATAAATGAAAAGGGTACTTAGGCATTATGAAATGAATTCCTACGAGAAATGAATGGAAAGGAAAATGAAATGAAATGAATGTGAAATGGGTTCCAGTACGTTGAACCACAGAAATGATATGAAATGACATGAAAAACCCAGTACCAAGCATGCATATGATATGAATTGGCCCAGTATGTGAAAAGAGCAAATGATATGAAATGAAATGAAATGATACAAGAAAATAAGAGGGAGAATGCATGACATGAATGCATTCTCACAAATAACATTTTTCATTCATGCATTATGAAAGTTCAGTGGATGATATAATGAAAGCACTATGAGTGCACATGTATAAATGATATAGAAACATATGGTTTCTTTACTGTATGTTACTTAGAGAAAGAATGTAATTTATGGGTATTCTTACAAAGTTGATGCGAGAAATATGGAAAGTACATGATAAATCAACATTTATATTACATGCTACATTGCATTATCATATGATGATTTATATGAGATGATTGAAGCTTATGCTCAAGAGTAAGAATGATCATGATGATAGAATGATAAATGCACCATAATCGTGTTTATATGGGTATTACATTGAATATGAATTATGGTATAGAATGATGGATTATGTTGTAGATGTATTTATAAATAATTATTAACAATCCTCATATGATGGACATAATTATATAATAGAAATTATGGAATACAATTATTGGAGCTTATGCTCATAAATAGTGAAAATATGATGAAAATATGGTGTCAATCTGTGATGCTATTTATGCTGAGTGTTGATAGAGAAAATAATTAGTATTGCTAATTATATTGTGATTTGCTAATGAAAGGAATACGTGATAAAGTGAAAGATTGCATTTATGAATATTTACTAGATTTTATTATGTTCTAAAATGTCATATCCACATTAGGCACGTTGGTAGGCTTGCATTATGCATGTAAATGTATGAGATGCATGGTAGGAGCGTGAAGTGTATGATGTTGTATTTGTTTATGTCTATATGTATGTGTTAGGTGGAATATGGTTGATGATGTGATGTATTATGCATGCCTTATGTTGATATGTATGTTGGAACAGGTATATGTGGTGTTGGATTGATGAAATGCAGGTTTTGGTTGATTGGGTTATGTTTAGGTAGTGTGGGAACGAGATGGGAAGGTTGAGAGGTACCATTCAGTTTTGGTATGGGCATACGGGAGGCCATACGGGTGTACCAAACATGGGAGAGGGCGTACGGGCGTACCGAAGGGGTGGTATGGCCGAACGCCAACTCGCAGGAATTTGGATTTATCAGGTGGATTATGGACGTATGGGTGTACCGAAAGTGGTACGAGCATACCGTACCTCGCAGGAAGTAGTGTGCATCAGAAGTTTTAGTTCAGTACGGGCGTACGGATTGTGGTACGGCCGTACGCGACTTAAGTTTGATGGGTCAAGAGATTAATAATACAATTTTCTTCCTCCCTTATCATTCTAAACCCTTCTTAAACCATCTTAAACCCTCTAAATTACCAAAGCCAGAGTCCTTAAGTGTTGGGATAGTGCGAGAACTAGAAGTCTACGTGATAATTGATCGAAGGGATTACAAGCCTATACTAGAAGTAGCTCGACTTCAGGTTTGTGCTAGACCGATGTCTGTTATTATGCTTATGGCTTATCTATATGCCTTGGGACTTAAGTAAAGTCTCCAGAGGATGATTCTGATTGATTGATTGTTATCTGATGTTTTTATGGCTTGCTTGATGGATTGCATATGTGATACGATGCTTATGAGCATGAGTGCCTGTATAACATACATAAGGATAAAGGATGGAAGGAAAAGAGAGAAAAGGAAGAGAGGGATGAGTGTAGAGCTAAGCTCTAGGCATACTAGGTCAATATGATGATGGAATTCCTTTAAGGAATCAATTAGATTAATGCCCTCCCTTCTTTGGGAGATGAGTCTCGAGACCTACAGTAGGAAATGGGTGCAGAGCACCTTACAATTGGATGCCCTCTTTCGGGAGATGAGTACCGGTACCTACAGGGACCCAGTATGTGCGAAAGGAATGTGCACAATTACAGGAAAAATCAGAGTGAATGGATAATGGGAGTGTGAGGAAGAAAGCATGCATAATTGCATTCTAGTGTATGATGAGTAAAGATATACTTCGATTATGGTGTGATGTTATCTTAGTATTACATTGACGTGTGATGAATGAACTGACCTTATTATATTATGTGCTTGTTGCATGTTTATTAGCACCACTGAGTTTATCTTAACATTTATCATTTGATAAACATAGGTACAGAGTCTACGGGTGAGCAACCAGAGTAGAAGTAGGGATCGTCAGTAGAGACAGATAGATCTCGAAGTGGTACTGAACTGTGATGCATACTCTAGCTCTTTTGTATTGTAGCTATGTAGTCGTAGAGGCAGTAGATGTTCCGTGTATTGATGTTATTATTGTACAGACTGGATTTTGATGTATGACACGTTAAGCTATGTAATAGAAGCACGCATAGTTCTTAGCCTTATGATTTGTATTAATGAATGTCCAGGGAGGTTAGTTTGTTATTGTCACTATGCAGGGACGTGTCCTCATACGACTTGATCACATTACTTATATGAGGTATCCTTTATGGTGCGGGTATCGATTTTTGTTTAGGAGATCGGTACTCATGCTACGGGAGCATGTCATTCCAGATATGGGCTGAGTGTGACATAAAATGTTATGAAAGTGATGATGTTGGTTTAGACATGTGTTTAAGCAACTTAGATTATTGTGAAATTATGGTAGAATGATGATATATGCTTTTAACAGTTAAATGTTGATAATATGATGACATGATATTGTAGAGAATAGAATTATTGATGTATGAGTTATTCCTACAAGTGATAATGATATACTGAGGAAATTAAAGTATGATATAAATGAGTTGGTAATTATGATGATTATACAAAATGAACATTTTATGGAAATATTTAAATAAATTGAAATAGTGGATATTGGTTTACGATAAATGATATGTTATACATAAATTAAGATTACTTTGATTATAGAATTAAATGAAAAGTAATGTTTAAAAGAGATCAAGTGATAAGTATCATGGAAATTAAACTTAATTAAGTATCGAGTTCATTGAACAAAGATCTAAGTAATTTACAGAATAAATAAAAGTTGATAAAATCTGAATGTGCAGAAAATGGTATTTTATACGATTATATGGTGACGTTATAATTATGAT
Organism: Dalechampia spathulata; assembly: GCA_948192965.1. Classification (NCBI taxonomy): domain Eukaryota; kingdom Viridiplantae; phylum Streptophyta; class Magnoliopsida; order Malpighiales; family Euphorbiaceae; genus Dalechampia; species Dalechampia spathulata. The sequence continues at coordinate 10,712 of CANYBF012841713.1, read as the reverse complement.
GAATTAGATTGCATGATTTGATATTATACATGACATGTGTATGATTATATATTCGATATTATGTTTTTAAGCACCACTGAGTGAAATACTCAGCGTTCATCATTTGATAGATGTAAGTTAATAGTTGGATAAAGCACATGGATCCCAAAGCATTAATTTAGCAGGACTTTCTCTTGATAGCAAGGACTTAGATCAGTTTAAGATTTCTAAATAATATTGTTAATCAATTAAAGTAATGATTAGGGCAGTAAATGTAAGTATGTAACGTGAGATTAATGTATCTATAAATTTAAAATGTATTAAGTACTATACATATATAAAAAAAATTTACATTCCTTGTAGGGTAATTCATGGTTTCCATCAATTTGGAGATCATTAATTATTCTACAGGAGCATGTCATACCGCAAAAGGGCGTGACTTTGATTAATGGGTCATGATATTATAATCCATCAAATATAAATCATTATTAAATATTCAATGCAAATCATGATACATCATAGCTGAAATACCATATTTAATATAATTATAAACTATAGATATGGTAATTCGCACATTATTATCTTATAACTATATAATATTATAATATAGTAACAATCTTTCATCGTAAAATATTACACACATTTCATATCTTATGATCTTTTATAAAGAAAGAGCATAAACATCACATAATATCTCTATCTCTATGATAATTCATCTATTGACCTTATTTAGTAGGTTATCATATCATATATCATCAGATAAAATCTCAATAAACATGATACTTTAACTATAAACCTTATTAAATAGTTCATGATATCATACAATGTAAAGTATACTCTTTGGCAATCACTTTTAATTTAGCATTGATCATTCATGTTCATAGTGTAGTAAAAATACCAAATAAAACATGTAACTATATGTTAATATCAAGGTAAGTTAATAACTTACATGTCAATCCACTAATAATGAATCAGCTAATAAATTACATAAACTTGCTATAGATTTATCTTTATCCACAAGTATTGATGATAAATATAATCCTTCCTTTGAAACACTTATGATATTTTAAAACATCCATCTTAATGAGAACAATCACATAAAGTTCATTCATAAATCACTATTCATTTAGTCATTTTACTATGTTCAAATTGCACTTCATATGCGCAATAATGTGTAACTAAAGACCTTTAAGCATCACTTCGATACCATGAAATGTATCTAGTTATAGTCCCTAAATACATGCATATAATCATTCACTCAAGTGCATAACATAAGTTTATATAGCATATCATGTTATAATACTAATGTAGTATCCCTTTGTACATCTTAATCGACCTTGTTACCCTATAATATTTCAAATATATACTGTAATGAGTCAATTAAAGTTATTGAAATTTTGGACCCTGAGATCTCGGGATCCAGTTTAAGGTATGAAAAATGTGAAGAAAAAGCTGCTGGAATTTTGGACCTTGAGGTCCAGCTCGAGGTATAATTTTCCAGCCTTATGAATTCTAAAATTATGCATGCTCTAATTAATCACTCAAAATGTTATGATAATCAACTCAATTAAGATCATACTTTATACCAAAATAAAGTACATTCAAAAACTCAATCATTAAGATATACAATGCAAGCATTTAAAACAACTTATCATATCAAGTATAAAAACATTATGCTCATAAGGAATAGTCTACTTTGCATGAATATTTTAGCCAAGTAAATCATCTCAGAACAAAATGAGTCTCATGCTATTAAAAAGTAGATTTATAGAGCTTTCTAACAATATATTACACGTCTAAAAACTTCATCGTTAAAGCAGCTAAAATGTAATTATCCGCAAACTCAAAATCCAGTTCCTATTTATGTGACATGCTACCTTAATATAATAGTCTAAATATAATGAATTTTTTGACCAAGAAAATGACCTTGGAATAAAATCATATTTATAACATTAAAAACTAGACTCAAAAATCTTTTCAACCATATATTTCACACCTAAAAACTCAAAAATTAAGGCAGTCAAAATGCAATTGCCACAAGCCCCTTAATTTTGCCCTTAACATGCATGAAAATTGTATACTAACTCAAACATGCACAACTCAATGTTATATAGCATAAAATTTAGCATACACAATCAAAATAATTCACTTGCATCAAGGCACATCAATAAGTAAAGTATCCTTAGATAAAATCACATGGCAAGCCCCTATTTACATATGCTTCATGCATGAAATCATAAAACACCATGCAATTTGCACCAACTTGTGCAATTTATATCCCTATCATAAACAACTCCTAAAATCACAACCCATACATAAATCTCATGCCCTATGATGGAAATATAACCAAAAAATGTAATTTTTCAAAAAGGCATGCACAACTTCTAATATGCCCAAAGTTCCATACCCATACACTAATTCACAAGCAAGCTTCTTCCATGCATAAACCCCTTCAATTATGACCCCAAACCTTATGCATCATTGACAACATAATTACAAAAAACATCACTAAATATGTTATAAATTCATTCCAAATCATTTAAGGTAGCTAAAAAGCATAAAAACATGTAATATGCCAAGATACAAGTATCATCCCTAAAATGAGCCTACATGTTGCCCTCTAATGAAAATTCAGCCTCCTCAAGCCCCCAACCTTCATGAATTGACCTATAAATTAAGCATGCCATATACCAAAATAAACTAGACTCAACAAGATTTAATTTAAGCTATAGAATGTAAATTAACTCATCCATTAAGGCTGCCAAAATTGGAAAAGCCACAAACCTTGAATTATATATCACAATTTATACCATTTAGCTTACATTAGCTATACTTGCATGATACTCACAATACCCATGCTTAAAATTTTATAAATTCTTACCATTACCTCTTATGGGACATGACATATTAACATATTAAGTTCATATATTAATTTGCATGCAAACAACGTTTAAATGCCTATATTTTACATATTACACACTTAAAAACATAATTTCAGCTTATCACTAACTTGCATAATTTTTACTTATTTATGGGATACTCCAAAAATTACAATTTTATGATGAAACAATATCTTAATATCATAATAATATCCTTTAGAATCATTTTTGAAAATATCCAATCAAACCCCATGAAATACACATTTTAACATAACATTAGGAAAGTTATCTTTCATTGAACTTCAAGGATTTATAAATCATTCTAAGCTCTTCTTATCAACTTCAAATCATACTATAAATCATACCATACTAAAAGTACACATGCATATACATGTTATACATAATTTTAGACCCAAATGATCAGTAATCATGTACTTAAATTCTATTAAAAATAAGTTACACAAAGAATGCATCTATGATGCCCCCCTTTTGTAAACACCTTAAAATTTTCATATTATAATTTCATTTTACATACAACCAAACTTCATTTTCTTGCTCTCAACATCATATTCAATGATGTTTTCATACAAATTCAAGGGCTACACACTTTTGTCCCATAAATTGATACAACCTAAAATATTCCCAAATTAGGCAGCAAGTTAAATTTCAAGTTACCAATACATATAATCATCTTTCCATCAACCTTTAAGCATATCAAACCTTAGAAACACCATTAATCATCTTTCACACACTTCAAATGGTAACTAAAGTAACTAATTCAAGGGTTACAAGTTAGGGATTTACATAATCAAATACACTAAAACAGAAATTCCATTTGGTTGCAAAACAACATCAGACTCATCACTTAGCTTATTTATCTTTCATTATACACTTCAATTCTTCTATTTACATACAATTATTAGAACCTTACCATAACTCACTTCCTCTTCAAATACATAAGAATTCCTAAAAGAAGAAGGAGTCATTCATAAAGCACATAGAACTTAAAGGAAGCATAAAAACTAAATTTCCATGTGATCTCACCTTGGATTGTTATTTTTCTTTATGTTAGAATACAAGAGAAAGGAAGGAAGAGGAAGCCAAATGTGTTATTATGAAAGAAGGAATGAAAACCAACTTGCTTTCTCTTTAAACAATGTAAGACTCAATTTTTTGACTATTTAAGAAATTAACCAATCATATGGTGATACCTTGCAATCTTATCCTTCATTACTTAATTCAATTTATTTCCTCTCCACTAATTAATTCTTCAATATAATGATACATATGACAATAACATTCTACATCTATATATATATATATATATATATATATATCTCAGGAACTCACTAAATAATTAATTAAGTATACTATTAAATAGTTTCACTCACATTATATCACATGTTTACATATTAATTATAATTACTATAAATAAAATCTTATTAATAATAAGAATAATAAATATAATCATAAAAAATATTAATATACCAATAGTGTTATAATGATAATAATATCATACGTACATATATGCTAAACACATATTTTTCCATTCATGTATCCTTTAGAATTTTCATAAATATTATGTAATTTGTGCATTTACAACACTTTTCAAGTGCGTATGTTCAAGTAATCATAGAATATATGCATATTTATTATGGTAATAAAAATGAGGATGTTACAGACATTAAGGGATGAACATGAATGTTATAGATATTATTTAATTCTAAGTGCCATGACTGCTTTTTTGGGTAAGCATTTTAAGAATAAGATATATGAAGACCCAAGTTTTAAAGTTAAAACTATGTAAAAGGAGGCCTGGAAAGAGTTGAAAATCAATATGAGTTTGTATAAGTGCCAAAGAGCCAAGAAACTTATGATAGATGAACTTGAAGGTAGTTAAAGTTGAGTACAAGTATTTAGAAGCTTATGCAAATGATTTTAAAAGAAGTAATCCAAGAACTAAAGTAGAGATACAACTTTTCAAAGAAGCTTGGAAAGAAGGAAAAAGAGTATTTAGGAGGATGTTCATATGCTTTAATGCTTGCAAGAGAAATTGGAAGGCGGGATGTAAACCTTTAATAGGTCTTGATGGATGCTTTTGAAAGGAGTATGTAAGAGTCAATTATTAACTATTGTTAGGAAATATGTAAATGACCAAATGGTTTCCATTGTTTGGGCAATTATGATTAAAGAGAATAAAAATAATTAGAGATGATTTTATATTGGCTTTTATAAGAACTAGAGCTTAGAGATGGATAAAAAATGACTATCATTTCTAACATGTAAAAGGTTAGTGAATTAAGGAAGCTTTCATGTAAAAATCATTTCCATTTAATTTATGCATATTGATATATGATTATTATGAATACTAATAACAAGTATACATAGGGCTTACTAGATGTTATCATGATAATTTTGCCTAAAGTAGAGCATCAAAGGTGTGTCAGATATATATATATGAATTGGTTAAAGAAATGGTCAACTTGTGATTATAAGAAGTTTTGGTTATATGTATGTTTAACATTTAAAGAGGAGTTAAAGATAACTTAAAGATTATTAGAGAGATGAATACAAAGGCAGCCAAAGATTTGTTGAAGTGGCCTCCTCATAATTGATGTAGGGCATAATTTAGCATCAGTGTAAGTCTCATGTTGTTGATAATAATATTTATGAATGTTTTAATTCTTAGATTAAACATGCTAGGCTTAAGCCAATTATAAGTATGTTTGAGGATATTAAACTAAAAATCATGGATAAAATTAAGGAGAATAAAAGGTTGGTTGATAAATGGTTTAATGATTGGAGTCCAAGCAGTATAAAGAAACTGTAAGGTAATAAAGAGTTTGCTGCTAGTTGTAAAATTATTTTCAATGGGGATGTGGGTTATGAGAATGGAGAAGAATATGATAAGCACATAATCTTGTTAGACAACCATAAGTGCACTTACAGATATTGGAATCTTATAGGATTTCCATGTTCACATATTATTTGTACTTTATATCATGTCAAGAATGATCAAGTATCAGTCATGTCTCCATGGTATCATAAAAAAACCTACTTAGCTAACTATCAATGTCCACTTTTGCCAGTCCTTAGGAAGAAGTTCATGCAATATGATCAGTTTCATTTGATTGAACTACCTCTTTTGACTACAATGCTTGGAAGACCTCGTACTAAAAGAGTTAGAAGCTCAAATAAAACAAGAAAACCCCCTACAATGCTTTCAAAGAAGGGAAACATTATTTTATGTAATATTTACAAACAACAAGGGCATAATAGGACTAGGTGTCTAAATAAAGATTATGAGATATATTGAACTATAATCTCATTTATTACTAACTTCTTAATATAACTTTCATTAACATATGATTTTCTTTATTGCATATGCTACTTCAACAACTAACTCTAGGAGAAGAGCAAATACTACTCATAAGAGGAATGAAATGACAACCTAAAGATCTCAATCATTAGCAATATCAGAAGGTCCATTAGCTAGCAGGAGACCAATAGTAAGAAGATTCCTAACCACTGTTGTTCCTAGTCAAAGCATAAGGAATAGGAAAACCCCAACTAGTATAGGTTGCTATATTAATGAATTGATAGGTGAAACTACAATTAATGGAAGTTATTTCATTAATTTAATTTGATTTTAAATTTACCTTCAAGTAATTAGTTTATAGCCTATGATGTTTTTGTTCCTTTTCATAGCCTGGAATGCCCACCAAGACTATGATTTTATCAAGTGTAAATGTCAGTGAAGCCACAATGGAAGCTAATCTTATCATCCAATTTTCCATATCATGTGAAAGTGAATTAAGAAAGAATAGATTACAAAAGAAATCATGTACCAAATATAGGCATATCAACTTCCAAGGAGTTAATGATGTATATGTCAGATTTGCTACTAATCTGCTATATAATCCTCTAAGTTTGTAATGGCAAGGTCATCATGTAATATCATCAACCCAAGTACTTCATCATATGAAAAGAAATGGGGACAACTTGAAATGAAAATGACTCATAGATGTAGTCAATCTAATATAATAAAAATGAAAATTTGAAAAAGAGAAAAATTTTTAAAATAAAATATAAAATTAAAAGTAAAAATGTAGCTTGTTAAAAAATTGATAAATATGTTAACAAAAAATAAAAGTGATATAAATTTAAAATAAAACTTTAAAATATAACTGTAGTGTACAACATCTATAAAATAAAAATGATATTGAATTAGAAAATGAGCAACAAATAATTTTATTAATTTGAAACGGGTTACAATATCAAATATAAAATTCTATAACAAAGAATTTAAATCCTATGATTCGAATTTCAAAGTAAGAACTTGATTCAAGGGCTTTTATAGTTTGATCTTGAATTAAACTTGATTTTTGGCGAAGAACATGATTCAAGTGCTTTATCGGCTTGATCTTGAATCAAATTTCATCTTGGAGGAAGAACACCTTGATGAACTTAATAAACTCCTTGAATGCCTTGATGAACTTGAAGAATGCCTTCAAACTTGAAGAACACCTTGAAGTCTTGAAGATTTGGAGAGCTTGAGACTTGAGAGCTTTTTATTGGTTCTAGCTTCTGGCTTCCAAATATGTGTTTTTGGAATGAAGGAGATGCCTCCTATTTATAGTGATTTGGAGGAGGGGAATTTACATATTCAATCCCTATCCTCACTTCAAAACAATTATTACTTTATTTATTTATTATTTTAATAGTATTTATCTCACTATTAAAATAATTTAAATTTAGATAATAAACAGGATAATTTTGATTGGTTTAAAATCTATTTAATTTATTAGATTAAGATACTCATTTAATCTAATTATTTTATAGATAAAAAATATTTATTTAATTGATCCATAAAATATATTTCATTTATTAGATTAAAATAATTATTTAATCTAATTAATTTCATAAATCAAAAATATATTTAATTAATCCAGAAATTAATTTGAATTCTTTGATATCTACAAATACCCGCTCAAGATTTATTCATTAATTTATTTAAATGAATATATCTTGAATTAATTTTGGATATTTATAAATAATATGGAGCCAAATATTTTTTTATTTTAATATATGACTCAAAATGTTTTTTTGAAAAAAATTTTCTTTATCGAAGGAATTTTTCTTTTTTTCGAAACTTGGACAATTTGTTCAAAGTTTCTCAAAAACTTTGTCATTAACTTTTGTTTATTTTACCTTTTTTTTGTTTTTTTAAAATTAATATAAAATCAAAATTTAATATAATTTGAGGATCAATAACACTTTTATCCCAAACAAATATTATTAAAGAATATATAGTTTGAAGATAATTAGGATTAAAACTTAATATTATCATTTAATCTAATTAGGATTTTTTAAAAATTTTAAAATCCAAATTAAGTATGATAAGGGATCTTTATTCCTATCATAGTAGAATTTGAACTTTAATCCTAACTTAATTCGAACTTATTCCATTACCATAAATAGGGACCTAGAGTATCCCATTTTTTCACACTTCAACACAATTCCTCTTCCTTTCTTCGGTATCTCTTTCAAGTGAGATTTTTCTTTCTTTTCTTCTTTTTTTTTTGTTATGTTACAAGAAGACTAACAATAAATTTTTTTCTTTTTTTTTGTAGAATTGCACTTGGATCATTGCATTGTGTTGAAGTTAAGAGCATCATTCAACCATCTCCATCAAGGTGATCAACTTCATAATTCAACAGATTCAAGATACTTGAAGATTCAACTACAATAAAGGCAATCAACTTCAAGACTACTTTATTTTTTACGAATAATTGAATAGGTAAAATAATTTGATATTATTTTATGTTGAGTGGTGGTCCAAGGAGTGGTCTCGAGCCTTTTCTACTACAAAACAAGATGAGCTTAATCCAGTAAGAGTTCACAAGAGACTCAATCATGAAGCTATCATGACAAATACTATAATTTCAAGACCTCAATAAAACTTAGTCTTTGGCCTTCCTTGCAAGAATACATCAAAGTATAGGAATCTTATGAGAGCATCTAATTGAGAGGGTAGTGGTGATTCCAATCCTCATAGATATTTCCCAGATACGAGACCATATACAAGAGCTGTCCCAAGGTATGTTGGACTTGATAAGGATGAATCTAAGTCAAGCTCTGATTATTACTGGAAGAGACCAAAGATTCATAAGACTAATGAGGCTCCAGAGACTGATTTAGCCCTACTGGATAACATCCATTCTTCTTCATTTTTCAATAATCTTGTGGTAATTTTTTCTTTTAAACTTGGTTTCTTTATTTCTTTTCTTTTTTTTTCAATTTAAAATTTATCATGAAATTTCATTTTTCATTTTTTTTAAGGAAACTTGGAACAAGAATTAAATTCAGTAAACTGTGGCCCCACTATTGCTATAGAAGCTACTAAGGAAGTTGAGCCTGTAGAGCAAAGGCAAGAGAAAGCTACTCATGCTGCCCCTTCTACACTTTCTCAATTTTGTGGAGATGACTTCCTACAAAGGCATCGTTGCAATTTAGCTTCCTCTACATGGATGGACTTATGTTTGAAGATCATAAATGTACCTTTTTATGAAGTTCCCTCATTTGCTAACAAAGGTCTTACTATCTTGAATGAGATTCAACAAGTTAAGAAGATTGATGTTTCAATTCCTAAGAAGTACCTTGAAGACTATGTTTAGAAAATCAACAATCTTCATGAAAAGGAGTCTTCTTTAGCTTCTAAGTTATCAAAGGAGTCTCATTTAAAGAAACTTGGAGAAATTTCCAAGAGATTAGACAATGCAAGATCTCTTGAAGTTAAAGCTTTCAAGAAACACAACTTAATTGAAGATGCCTTACTTGAGATTGATAATGAGATTCAGAGACTTCATGCAAAGAAAAAAAGGCTTAAACTCTCTTTAAGTGATGCAAAGAAAGAATTCCTTGATGTCCAAGCAAACAACACCAACATTCAGGAAGAAAAATTAGTTACCGAGAATACCCCTTTCCTAGATCCAACTAAAGAAGAATGTTTACAACAACTTAGGAATGTATTAAAGGCAGAAAGAGTTGACTTAAAAGATTTTGTATGGAAACCATAAGTTCCATTTTCTCTTTGTAATAGAATATTCATTTTTTCATTAATGAACATTTTATTTTTCTTTTGTATATATCAGTGGACATATATTTTATTTCACTTAGCATAATACTAAGTTTTTTTTATTTATATGACTGAACTTAGCATATTACCAAGCTACCTATGTACCTTCATAAGAAGGATCAAGTCAAACATAGTTTAATTACAAAGAATTTTTTATTTGGTTTACCATGCACAGTTTTAGCTCATGTGGGCCAAGAGCATGATTGAACTCTAAGCATAGTACCACTTTAGGATCTTGCCATTAATTGGTCTAATACGCACTCTATCTTTATCAATGATCTTGTATGCACCATTTGAATAGACTTCTTGTACAACATATGGTCTATCCCAATTTGACAAGAACTTATTACCCATATGTTGAGATAGGGGTGTAAATGAGTCAAGCGGTTCGTGAGCTATTTGATACTCGACTCGATAAAAGTTCATTTGAGCTCGTTCATTAAGCTAAACGAGTCAAACTCAAACTTGATTTTGAAGCTTGATTTATAAACGAGTCAAGCTCGAGCTCATTGATACTTGATTCGTCTAAACTCGTGAGTTAGCCTGTTTATGAGCTCGCGAGCCTGCTTGTATATGAGCTCGCGAGCCCGCTTATTTAGGAGCTCGTAATTTGGCTCATTTATGAGCTCATGAGCCAGATTATAAATAAGATATATATATATATATATATATATATATATATATATATATATATATATATATATATATATATATAT
>CANYBF012841491.1:0-12425 GCA_948192965.1 Dalechampia spathulata | reverse complement strand
ATTTTTACAAAACCCCTAAGTGAAGAACATTTAAACTTCATCAAACATGAGCTAGGAATGATAGATGGTTCATTTTTGAAGTAGGTGTACTTGGTGGACCTTAGAAATTTCAAGAAAATTTTTAGAACTCTTCAAAATTTTTTGATTTTTAGTCCTCGTATGGCCGTACCTATTTTTGTATGCCCATACAGATCTTACTGCCTTAATTCCCATTTTTTTCCAATATCTCGTATGACCGTACGTCATTTAAAGGCATTTTTCTTCAAAATTTGGTACGACCATACTGATTCCATACGCCCATATGCCTATCTAATTCAAAAACTAAAATTTTTCTGCTGAGAGCACTTGTACGGCCATATGCCTGACTCGTACGCTTGTGTGCCTATCTGATTTAAAAACTAAAATTTTTCTGCTGAGAGCACTTGTACGGCCGTATGCCTGACTTGTACACCTGTATGCTTATCTGATTCAAAAACTAAACTTTTTCTGCTAAGAGCACTTGTACGGCCGTATGCCTGACCCATACGCCCGTATGCGATAGTGAATTTTCAGGCATTTTTGAGTAGTATGGCCGTAAGCATAGACGGTATGCCCATAAACGATTTGGAAATTTGGTTTTAAATGTGATTTTTCAGTTGTCGCCAATTACCAAATTCCAATTTTCTCTAATTTGTCTCTTAAATCCTCATCAAATTTCATAAAATCAATCCCAAAACACTCCATATCCATTTGCCCACAATCATTTCTTCCATTTTCGGTTGGTTTTCTCTCGATTCTTCTATTTTTATTTTGAAATTTAATTGTTTTAATTCCCTTTTTTTGATTCTTTGGTTAATTTATGCTGTTTAAGCTCTAGGTTCTTTAGAGAAAAGTGTTTACGATTATGTTAGTTAGGTGTGGTTTGAATTTTATCGATTTTCATCCAAGTACAAATTTTTGAGTTTTTCAAAGATCAGCTGAAATTCTGTTGAATTTTTAAAAAATTTTATTTTTAATTAACTATCTATTTTTCATTATTTTTTTGATATGTCAGCTTCTGAGTCTCACAGTGGCTTTGTCTCAGGGACATAGAGTCAAACACACAGTTCCTTCAGGCTTTGGCCCTTGAAGCACTGCCCCTACTTCTGTAGTTAGGACCTCCATTTTGAGTGAGAAAGTCTTTTCTCACTCTTATTTCATGTGTCACTCCACTCTCTAGCAGACAAGACTAGAGGATGACATTCTGCGCTATTTGACTAATGTTGGTTGGTCAAATTTTGCTTTTCTACCTAATTATTATATTCAATTTATAGCTTTAACGTTCCCACAAACCCTCTCTCTATCTACTTCTTTTTCTTACACCTTCAAACTCTTTCGCAGGCTTTATACTCTATCTCCTACAGAGTTTGATGGGATTTTGAATTTCATACTGATGACATTGCTAATACCAGATCTGTAGTTTTTGATTGCAATGACTTCTAGAGGGAGATTGCACTCGATACTCCTTTGATGGTGATTCAAAGGACATAGTCACTGGCCCTGACTTGATTTTCCTCTATTCTATGGTCACGGGCACTCCTATCCAGTCTGGGCATTGGCTTCAAACCTCTTTCTATGAAGTTGACATCCAGAAGCAGCCTGGCAGGGCTATTCTTTTCGGTCCTATCATTCATTACATCTACCAGCAGCTGCATGCCTTTCCAGCTTCTCCGCCCACTTCTGGACCAAAAGGTCTTAATCTAGATTGGTTGTTCATAGAGAATTCCATGCTCCTTGAGCGTGACTTTGATGGTGAGTTCCATACTCACTCTGAGTACATCATAAGATGCCTCGAGCATCTTCGATCATTAGGTCTTCCTAATGATATAGTCACCCTATTTAGCCATAGTATAGTTGTTGTATATTAGCACATATAGGTGCAACTTCTTAATGACACACCTGCAAAGTGACTTTAACCCTTCAGATCCTTCTTCTATTGATGCCACATGCCAGGTGGCCTTGAGCCGTAAATAATAACATTATTTTTAGGGTGGATTATCTTCTTCAGCTAGTCCTGATCCTTCTACTCTAGCTCCTACTGATCCTGCCACTTCTACTTCTTCTATTGCTGATTTGCTGGCTCAATATTTTATGATGCTCACCACTACATTAATAAGCTTTGAGTGATGTTTTGACCGTGTTGATCAGCAGTTCACTCAGCTCATTCAGCAGTCAACTACTCTTGATCAGTGTTTTAATCAGCATGTTGCTAACTTCCATGAGTTTCAGAGTACTACTATCGACACTCTCCAGTTCATCAGTCTCATGATAGATCCCTTTATCTTGGGCACTGAGTCCTCCTCCACCCCCTCCTAGTTCGCAGTGATTGTTTTTGATGTTGCCAAAGGGGAGATATGTTTAGGAGATGTTTTAGGAGACAAGGATCTATTTTGTATTTTGAGAGATAGTTAGTTTTAGTCCAATTTATCTTTTATGTTATTCCTTCATTTTATGTTATTTTTTCTGCTATGATCATTGTATTCATTTCATTTATGAGTATATATGATATTGATGTTTATTCATTATGATTATATTGATTTGATCATGATTCTCTGCTCCTTTGTGATTGATTGTTTGATTGTTGTGATTGATGGCATAGATTCCTAAACAAAGGGGGAGATTTTTAAAATTTTCAAATATAAAATTTTATGAGTATGACTTTGCAAATTAAACTCAAATTGATTACCAATATAAAAAAGAGGGAGATTGTTAGTCCTAGGATTTTGATGTATGTATTTTGTGTTAGTCAATTTAAGTTAATTACAATTTAAAAAGGTTTTTCTATGTTTGGTACGAGCGTACCGATTTTGGTATGGGCATACTATTTACATTGTATAATTTTGTCATTTACTAAAAGCTTGGTACGGGTGTACCAATTGGTGGTACGACCATACGGTTACTCACAGGAAATTCCTCTTGGTATGGGCGTAGTAATAGGTGGTACGACCGTACGGTTGCTCATAGGAATTTTATGTATCAGTGGCACTATTTTGGTATGGGCATACCATTGCTTGGTACGGACGTACCAAACTTATCGTGTTTTATCAAAAAGATGTTTTTAAATCGGTATGGGCGTACCATGTTTGGTACGACCATGTGTGACTTTCTAGAAAGGCTTTAAATAGAACACGTTGATAATGCCTTACAATATCAAATAACGCTTATTTGACATACAGAACACATAACATGCAAAATCTTACATTTTGGGCGTATAACGCTATATGCCTGAAATAGGATACTTGGTGGGGCCCACTTAACAAGGATCCATTTTACACAACGCTCTATTATGTCAAATGACGCTTATTTAACACATAAAATATGTTGAATTTCACTTGTGGGAGGTGAAATACGCAAAAGAAATGAGTTTAGTGCATATCACTATGCATGCACTATGCAAGAGAAGAAAAATGTTTGGTGGGGCCCACTTTCCAGACCAAATCTTGAAAACTTTTCATTGCATAATGCCTTAGTATGTCAAATGATGCTTATTTGACATATGGCTCACATCCCATTTTACCCGAGCGAGGTAAAATGAATAGGGGTAAAACGCTATATATGCCATATATAGGCACTATATGCTACACATATAGCATAAAAAGACATTTGGTCGGGAGCCTTCTCGGAACCAAACGAGATACGAGCAATATTGTACAATGTCTTGACACATAAAATGATGCTTATGGGGCACAAGGTACATGTCCCGATGCAACCCCAGTGGGCCCTATGCGACGGCTCAAAATACTATATGCGTAGCATGTAGTGCTATATCATGCACACATAGGCTATGTGTGGCACAAATAGCCTTATGTGTGGCGTACATAGCCATAAAATTTTCAAATTCGGACCAAAAATTACAATTTTACCAAACCCTAATTTGGCTCTATAAATATAGAGCTTGGGGTTCAGTTTTAAGGGTTCAAAATTTGCTCTAAGAGTAGGCAAAACTCTGCCAAAATTCTCCTAAATTAATTAAATCCTTAGGATTTAGAGACAAATTGGCTCTAGTTAGGCTCCCTAAGCATGTTTGGAAGCAAGAACTCAAAGAAAGACCTACTGTCATAAGAAAATTCCTTCCCTTTCTTCCATTTTCTTCATGTTTATTGCAAAAATCTTCCATTCTGCTACTATTTTTTAGAGTATATATTGCACATATACACCTATGTGTGCCACATGTAGTTCATGTGTGGTGCACATAGGCCTATATACTACGCATATAAGCCTCAGATTTCAAAGAAAATGTCAATTCTCTTTCGTTTACTCTGATTTTTCGCCCGATCTAGTTTCTCCAGCAATATTTGAGGCCTCTCTATGCCTCTGGTGTTCTGGATCAACCATATATTTCATAGATCTATAGTAATTTTAACTTTAAAATTATTTTTCTTGTGTTGGATGTAAATCCATGAAGTGAAAATCCATTTCCAGGCTCTGATCTGCCTAGATCGGGGTTGAATCTTGGGTTTTTGTTGAAAAACCTTTGACTTTCCTCTATTTTGCAAACTATGTGCATGCCACACATCCATCTATATGCGCTACACACAGCTTATGTGTGGTGTACATAGATCTATGTGCAGCACACATAGATCCCAGATTTCACAGAAAACACCATTTTTCACCTGATTCGCTTCGGATTTGATTTTTCCAGCAACTCCAAAGGCTTGTCTATGCCCTTGCGGTTCTGGATCTGTCAAATATTATCCAGATCTAATTGATTTTAGCCTTAAAATTAATTATTCAAGTTAATTGCATAATTAATTATTTGGGTTGCAAAATGGAGGCCAATTCATGTTCAAAATAAGGTACTGTCTTCATTAAACTTGCACATTTTTTTCTGTAGATCATTTCTGTACTGAAAAATTTGATTTTCTTGTAGATCTACATGCTATGTGTGCCACACTAGGGTTGATGCTTTGATACTTGACAATAGCTCAAGTATACTAGATCTATTATAAAATAATTACATTTAATTAATTTTGGCCTCAAAATTAATTTTCTACGATTAAATGCTATTTTGATTCGTATAAATTCAGTTTTTGAAAGGATTGGATTCAAATTGGTTGAGGGGCTATCTCCAAATTATTCCAAGTGATGTTAGCACTCCCATTTGATTTTCCATGATCAAACAAAAATAATTTTGCTTAAAATAATTTTTATTTTAATGATCTGGTTCGTATAAATTCATGTGATTGTTGCCTAACAATTAATTGGATTTTGACTCTTTGTTCATGCTTTCTCATGGCATTGGACTAGTCAAATAAACCCTAAATTCATTTGCTACTAATTAATTTATTATGTTTATTTTGCATATTTCCATCATACATTTTTGGCTCGTTCAACCCGAGAAGGAATAGTACCCAAGGAGGAAGGGGACGTTACTTAATGTCCTAAAAATTATGTATGCATGGACATTTATGTAATAGGATAGGATTATTATTTGTTTTGTAATAATTCCCCTAAAATCCCGTGTGTACTCTTGATACTTCGATCTCTTTCATTGACCTTTTAGTATTTTTATTCATGGATGGATTTATATTTGCTAAAATATATATCATCATGTCACATGCCACATCACACACTACTATGCCATGACATGCATATGCCATGCCATAACATACTATATTTTATATGCTTATACATATAAATACGCTAATATAATCCAATATGCCAATACGCAATACAAATACGCATAATTAGCCAATATGTCATGCCATGCCATTTTGCCATGCCACATCACATGTCATATCGTATGCCATAACATATACCATGTTGAATATCCATTCACATACGTATTACTATGCCATGTCATTACATACATATATTGCTTTGTCATATCATGCATATGGTATGTCATTCATTTCACATATCATGCATATGGTATGTCATTCACTATGCCATGTCATTTCATATATACATATCATGTCATTCATATGCCATGCCATACATCATTCCACATATCATGCACATGATATTTCATGCATCACTCCACATATCATGCATATGATATGTCATATGCATTACCTCACATGTCATGCATATGATATGTCATTCATTTAACATATCATGCACATGATATGTTTTGCATCATTCCACATGCCATGCATATGCCATGTCATCTATTTCATATGTCATGCATATGATATGTCATCCACTTCACATGCCATGCATATATCATATTATATACTATATCACATGTCATGCACATGATATATCATGCATCATTTCACATATCATGCACATGATATGTTTTGCATCATTCCACATGCCATGCATATACCATGTCATCTGTTTCACATGTCATGCATATCATATGTCATCCACTTCACATGCCATGCATATATCATATTATATACTATATCACATGTCATGCATCATTTCACATATCATGCACATGATATGTTTTACATCATTCCACATGCCATGCATATGCCATGTCATCTATTTCACATATCATGCATATGATATGTCATCCACTTCACATGCTATGCATATGTCATATTATAAACTATATCACATGTCATGCATCATTTCACATGTCATGCATATGATATGCCATTCATTTCACATATCATGCACATGATATGTTTTGCATCATTTCACATGCCATGCATATGCCACATCATCCATTTCGCATGTCATGCATATGCCATGCCACTCACTTTATATACCACGCATACACCATACATTCTATAACGGTAAAAACACTAACGTATTATGCTATACGTGCTATTTGTTATGATTATATGCCTATATATCATGCTTAGTTACCATATCACGCATATGATATGTCATTCACATTCACATATCATGCATATGCCATGTTATTTTATCGCTACTTCATATGTTATGCATATGCCATGTCATCCAAATACCATATAGCATTATATGCCATTTTATGTGCAACCGTGCAATGCCAAATCGCATCTTGCATTGTGTGCTTACATATACGCTTGTATGCTTGCCTGCTTAGGAAAATTAATCCCAACTATAATGGTAAAATCAATCTTGGAAACTCATAGAAATAGATCTCCACCACCCGAGCCCAATCTCTGAAGGGTTTAACTAGCACTCATGTTATGGGTCCGTTGGACCAATCTGGAACCATCCGATGGTAACTCCCTTATGACTCTTTTAAGTCCATATCATTCCTTGGGGGAACCCCTTGGGAAGACTGCACTTTTGCTCCAAGTGTGGTCCTTGGTTCGTGAGCATTGCAAGCCTCGCTCTAGGCTCCGACAGAAATCGGTGCTCACAGTATTATAATCCTAGCTTTGTAAACTCTATTGTATTATATGCCCACAACCTAAGAGTTAGGTTTTATAATTATGGGTTGATGTGAGATTAATGCTTGGGGCATTAAGTTGTAATTGAGAGTTTAATTGCTGTGAGATTGCAATTGTTGTAAAGGTTTAAGTGTAAGCCTAAAAACACTAGGGTTAGGATTCATTTAAGGAATTCTTTATTGTAATAATCGATTGAGATTAGTGGAACCCTAAGTGGAAGACTTAGGAGAAGTGGACATAGACTAGAGTTAGTGTCGAACCACTATAAAGCGCACGTGTTGCCAATTCCACAGGGATTTCAATATTATTTATGATATTTTTCAAAAATATGAGATATTTTTATTAAAGTTATAGGAATATCTTTCATTGTTAATATTTGATTTAATTTTTTAAAATTCTTATTACAAAAGCTAAACAAAGTATATTGATGAAATATGCATGTCTCAAGTTTTTACTTAATATGCAAAGAGAAAAGGAGACAAGTAAAATGAAAGTTCTATTTTATCATTCTCTTTAAATTTATTAAAAATTTATTAGAATTAGTTTTTATTATGTAAATTTATATAAAAATTAACCAGTGACAGAGCTAGAAATTTATCGAAGGAGGGGCTAAAAGTGAAATACATATATTTTTAATCAAATAAAAATTATAATTTAATGCAAATAACTTATTTTAATTAAATTAACTAATTAATCTTTATCTATTTAATATAATTAGTCCAAATAATTAATCCATATAATTATTTATTTGTCTTAATTAATTCCTAGTATAATTAAAATTGCATGAATAAAACAATAATAAAAATTAAATATATCTCAATATTTTTTCAATGTTCATTGCTTTAGTTAATTAATAAAAATAATTCTTTATAATTTATTGAAATAATTAAACTAATTTCAATATGTTACATAATATAATACATATGAATATCAATAATATTAAATGTTGTAAAAGAAAATAATTAAAAGACAATAAACTTATGTTCACTAGAGCAGAGAGTTTGAACCAGTAATATATTTATTGCAATATGGATTTAGAAAAGGAAATAGGAAATTAGTGCATGTTAATATTAAAAGAATAGAAATAAGACTATTTTATGAGAATTGGCCTAAAACATGTGGGTTTGGGATCTGCATTGGGTTGGGTTGAGAGTTCAAAAGGCTGAAAAGTGATATTCTCTTCCTTTTCCCTAATCTTCATCTATCTCTTATTCTTCCTCTTTCCTAGTCTTTATTTATTTATAGAAATAGTTGTAACCACTCTACTTGCTAGATAAAATATTGGTAGAATCTCCCCTAACTATCATGGGTTGAGCTCAATGCCTCTCTAAGAAACCCATGCAATGCTTGTATTCAGACACCACCTCAACAAGCTAGCCAATTAGTTAAACATGCATGTATAAAAAGGGTTAGCTCCCATTTGAGTTGGTGTAGTTGTCTACAATAAGCATAATATAGCATGACATAGTTACAAGTAACACATCATAAGGAAATCACACCATCATGCATAGCAAGGTAACAACAGAAAGGCATAGATAGAATAGTAGGATATGGATAAACAGGACTACTTCTTTCAATGAATAATAATGAATACAAGGATTCAATCCTCATGCTTCATGTAGGTAGGAGAAAATATTACATAATCCTATATAAAAGGCAGGTACACTAGTACCTACCATGTGACTAACTTCTAAGATAGCACTTAGACTCAACTAGTCACTCTCCCCTGAAGAGCATTAGGAGCATAGTTGGACCTAAAGAGGAGACATCAAAGTGTTTCACCCAGCACACCCCTAAAATATAAAAATAAAATACATTTTATTAAATATTATTCTACCTTTTTTACATAAAACCTCATCCCTAACACTCTCCCTTACTCAATTGGCTAACAACCCTATCGATCACTGTCATATTTGCATTCATAGCACCTCTACATGTTTGCATTTTATGCATAAGTTAGAATGAATGGATGAAGCATGATATGTTCTAAATGCTTATGACTATGATATGAATGAAGGAAATTCCACTAGACATGGAATTTAAAGTGAAAAGAGGTAAAAGTATGATTAAAGTGATGAAACTGGAATTTACATGTCTTGTAGTATACCTTTTGAATGATACTTTAGAATGACATTCATTACTGAAATGTGATGCTTTAATATGTTAAATGTGTTATACTATAAGAAAGTGTATGTTAGAATGGATATTAGAAAGTATTAATGAAGTTAGAATTAAGAAAAAATAAGTTATGTTAATTAGGGGTAAAATGGTAATTTTACTTAACGAGAAGGGTATTTTTGGAAACTCAACTTAGACATTATAATGTGAGATGGGTATCATATATATATTTATGTGCATGACATGAAAATCATAATTAAATGTTAATTAAAAAGAAGAAGGAGATAATTTAAAGGAAGGAACCAATGAGAAGGTGATAAATGTCACATTTCTATTGGACCCTTCCTTGATTATTCTTAAACTTAATTAATTAAAAGATAAATATATGTATTATGAAGAGAAGAAAGTGGGCATTTTCATCTTCCTCCTTCCAAAATTTGAAATACCTTCTTACCTCTTCATTTTCTTCATTTTCACTTTGATTTTATACATTTGCTAAGGTTCAGACAACAAAGCCAACACTTCTACCCAAGTACTTGATAAGGGTAAATTGGTGACAGGTTTATGCTTCTTACTTTGTGACCTTTCTTAGGTCTTAAATTAGCCTATTATATTGTAATGTTTGTGATATATACAAAATGGGTATGAATGGTCATTAATATCTCATGATGTACATCGCATACGATCATGAATACATTATATGCATATTATACCATGAAGCATTCAAGCATAAAGTCATATTCATAGTATTTCATAAAGTGGTTATAAGGTGCAAAGAAAATAAAGAGTAATGATATGATACAAAATAAAATGAAAACATACTGGGTCAATATTCTTGATTGGATTTAAAAATATGGATTCCCTCAATGGAATCATACAGCAACCTTCTTGACAGGAAGTAAAAATATGTGTTCACTAAATAATACAGTTACATTTATATTTGTCATCCTATGGGAGATGAGTACCGATACATAGAGGGACCTAGTACTAACTGAAATTGTACATAATATTATAAAAAGAGATGAAAATGATAAATGAATCAGAGGGAGAGTGCAAAGCATGAATGCATTCTCAAAGGCATACATCATCATTCATATATGCTATCAATATACTATCTCATAACAATTAATTGATGATTTGACATTAGATGTCATTCATGTATAAAAGTATGCTTTGTATATATTTTTATAGCACTAATGAGTTATATACTCAGTGTTTATCATTTGATAAACCTAGGATCTAGGCCACTCTAGAATAACAAGATTAGCTGATCGACAGTTAAGGAAGGTTGGGATTTTCATAAAATTCTTATCTTGAAGATAGTTTGGACTTTTGTATGATACTTTGAGATGTAATTCTCGTTATATAACATATATAGTTACTCATTTGGTAGTAGTACTTAGTTATATATTTTTATGATATGTATGTTTATTTTATCTTAATATTTTATGAGTATGATATGATGATGTTATATGACGATAACCATGAATGAAATAAGAATGTTCTCATATGCATGTACGAATGTTTGCAAATTATACAATATGATAAGATACATGAAAACAACCAATAAAATGTGTAGATTATATCATAATGATAATAAGCATATGTTATAGTGAAAATAATGTTCACCTCATAGCTTGGTGAATAGTAACTTATTAATAGTACTTAGTGAATAGTAACTTATGAATAGTACTTATTAAAATAGTACGCACAAAAAAATGTATGCATCCTTTGTAGTATAATTAATGATTTCCTTTCTTAGGAGGTATTAATTATGCTACAGGAGCATGTTATACCGAGTATGGTTGTGACATGTTTTAGTGGTATCAGAGAAATGGTTTGCTTATTCTATGATTATTGCATGGATCAGCTACTGCCAATGATTAATGAGCTACATAATAGGAGTATTGTTGTTGTTACTATTGCTAACTATTTTGATTTATTTACATTATGTATGTGTGTTACAAATTAGATATAACGAGTGACAAAGTGATGATTATAGGCGAAGAAGGTGGGAGTAATTTCAACTCTTATGGGGATACTTCAGAGGCTAGAGACAGAGCAGAGGTTCAACTAGGACCTGGTGGTACAGGTATTTAGGGTGAACCTGGTGAGCATGGAGAGAGGGTACCTCCCATGGAACAGTATGATGCCTCTACTGATGATCCAATGGCTGTCCAATATGCTTAATTTTTATGGTTTATATGGAGACAAAGGCAGACACCTATAGTAGCACTAGCCCCACCTCTAACTAAGAATAGGGAGGAATACAAGATGGATTTCAAGAAATTACAAGGTTATGGAGCTATCAATTTTTCTAGGACTACAAATCCATTTATTGTTGAAATATGGTTGGAACATACAGGCAGGGTTCTTCGGCAACTGAGGTGTCCTAATTCTACTATGTTTGAATATTCTTTATCATTGCTTTAGGATTATGCATATGAATGGTGGAAGACTATTCCACATGGTATGGTTGATCCACCAATATTGATTTGGGATGATTTCCAGAATGAATTCCATCAGAAGTATATACAGTCAGCTTATATAGATAAAAAATTATAAGAGTTTCTTAGTCTTAAGCAGGGTACATTATCCGTTGTAGAATATGAGAGAGAGTTTACAAGATTAGCATATTATGCCACTGGAATTTTAGTGACTGATCAAGACAGATGTAAAAGATTTGAGCAGGGATTGAATCCTTATCTTAGGGTATTAGTACAAGGATTCAACCATGAAGATTTTTTAGCTCTTATGGCCAATGCACTTAATCAAGAGCGGGCATTCAAAGAAATGGAGAGTTTTAGAGGGCAAACCGAGAGATCTTTCAGAGGAATTGTTGGTTTGCTAGTTTATATTACAAATGTGGTAATTGTTGGTTTGCTATGTTATTAAGCAGTGGAAGAAATTTAAAATTTTTATTTAAAACAACAAACCAAGAGAGGATCTTTGCATCAAAACACAAGGAAACTAAATTAGAGATTAGATATGGCATAAGATAGTAACTCTTAC